>WNGS01006349.1:256993-269280 GCA_020271785.1 Procambarus virginalis | reverse complement strand
TAGATATTTGTACGAATATTTTATATGCCGTGAGCAAGTCTCAACTGAATCTAAGTCACAGAGAGCACAGTGTGAGGCTACCCAGAGTACTCACCGTATCCGTTTGCATATATCTATATGTGGGTGTGTGTAAGCACCAAGATTCACTAAGGAATTGGTTGTGACTATAATTCATTTCCTGTGATTATTATTATATATATATTAGTAGTGTACCAGATATTGGTGTTAGGCAATGAGCCCAGACTTTATATAAATGCCTGTGTATTGATCTCCATGATTTATATATATATATATATGCCTGTGATTTGATTAATGATTTATCTATGTACATGCCTGTGTACTGAATAATCTCATATATGTGAAGCGATTGCCAGTGATATCTCTTTAAGAGGAAGTATAGATTTAAAGATCAGTACAGTGATCAAGTGAGTGCATTCACAGTAAATATTATTAAGAATTGAGTAATCTTTGGGGTTCGGTGAATAATCTCTTTGAGTGCAGTGTGAACAAGATATTAATGGTGAGACCAGTGAAGTGGTGTATCGCGTCCTATTAGAATCATGAGTACGTCATGTGAATGATAAATATAGTAGTTCGCGAAGAGTTAAAGAAACGGGGAGCGCCAGAGAGAAAACAAGTACTATTCTTTCTCACGGGTGCTAGGGCCTGGGATCAGCTGACTTTGACAAGTGACGCGAGGGGTTGCCGTGTGTTACCATTTGGTGCGTTCCGGGTTATTTGCCATTATTTGCCGAGGAGGGAGCAGTTTATGTACTTGTTCCTGGTATGTTTATTGATGCACATGTTTCTCGCTGTTTTTAAGTAAAATACCAAAACTCTTTTATGTTTGATATCATCCCCTCCATAGATCTTGTGACTGTGTAAGGAAGTAAGATAGAGTGACAGAATTAATTACTTGCCTGATACCACACTATTTAAGATTGCTTTTACCACAATTACACCTCACCACTGCTGTGTTACTGGACATCTAAAAACACCAGTTGGCGACCTTGAAGGCTGTGTGATAGTTCTTTGCCGGGGCGGGCCACAGATTGAGGGAACAATCTGTGTCTCCACTCTCTCTACGACCTGAGGCCGGTTGGGAGATCGACTGGGGGTACTCTCCTGGGCGCGCAGTGGCGCCTAGAGGATCGAGGGAAGACCCGTAGAACGACGGTGAGTAAGGGTTATTGTCAGAGCAACCGCCTCGAGAGGATATCTAGTCTACCGTTGCTGTAACTCACGAACCGTGAACCCCGACATTGGCGACCTTGCCAGGATTACGAGCAAGATCAAGGTTGTAATTGTGGTGTTAGATATCAGGCCTAAGTTTTCACTCGCAGTCACAAGATGGAGGACAGGAGGACAGCGGTCCTGAATTTTAGAGGTTCGGAGAAAGATCTTGCTAGAGCCCAGAAGTACATTGATACAGGGGATGATGAAATCTTGCAAAATTGTACCCAGGAACAACTTTGGTTGATCGCTAAAATGTATGGTGTTAGTTTGAAGTCAAATAGGGCGTCTGGTAAACGAAAGGAAATCAGGGCAATAACACAGATAGACAGAGTAAGCATGTTCTGCAAAACTCATGACGAGAAGATTCTAGGCATGTGCACTGGGAGGCAGATAAGGATGTTGGAAGACCATTTCGGCCTAAAGGGTAGGCATGACAAGGAAGAGGATAGATGCGAGGCACTGCGCACTTGGTTAAGGGAACAAAAAGCAGAAGAGAATGAAGCGAAACGATAATGTGAACCAGAGGAAATACAGTGCCAGCAAGGCGGAACTGAAGCTCTTCCTCAGAATGAAGAACCCGATAGGTTGGAAGAAATTTCAGAGGAAACGAATGATGCGCCAAGTGACGAAGGAATTAATGTAAACTCAAGTAGCAGCAGGGAAAGCAGCCTTGAGAGGCGCGAGGTGAAACCAAATTTGGAACCAGGTGACAATGAGGTACAGCTGCAACATGAAGAGAGGCAGGCTCGGCTTGAGCAAGAGAAAGCCAAAGCCGAGCAAGAGCGAGCTAAAGCTGAGCAAGAGAAGGCAAAAGCCGAACAAGAAACGGCCAAGGCTGAACTGGCTATGATAAAGATGGAGGCCGCTAAAGCAGAATAAGAGAGAATTTAGACGGCATGAAGGGAGAACAGATTGAAGAATGAGGTGAGACGCAGCAACGGCAGATCCAGTGGAGGCTGGGGAGGAAGAAATTACGAAAGACCCAGAAGAGTCTGGGGTGAGAAGAATTTTGATAAATGGGCGGATAAACGTAAGTACCCTAAAACTCAGAAGAGTAGGTCGGATGGATGGAGGACGGGAGCGAGTTCTCCCAGGTCCTACCCCTCGAATGGAGACAGTAGAGGACAGAAGAGTGCTGTGGAACAGTAGAAGTCACCGACGGATAGCTCAAGAGATCTTGTTATCGTTACGGCCGGAGATGCTGAGCATGAGTCTTTGGAAGGCGCAAGAGGATTCCGCAGACGAAGAAGGATCCGCTGCTACAACTGCGGGTTAATGGGACACATAGCGTGCGAATGTAGACATCCTAAGCAGCGGGGTTACGTTGCTTTTGTGCGGATAGAGGACCAGTTAGCCGAAGAAGTGCGGGATGGACCCGTACTTAGGGAGAAGAAGGCTAACCCATTCGTGCATGAGGGAACTGTAAGGATGGGGGGCGCAGACCCCATCCCAGTAATGATGCTAAGAGACACTGGGGCGGAATTTACCCTGGTGAGCAGAACCCTGTTCCCTGAGTGTCACGAGAATACCTGTGTAGGAGAGGCAAGTGTGACCACTGTGGGAGGTCCAGTGCAGATGCCCCTACACCGGGTAACCCTGAGTTCGGATTATGGATGCCAAACCCTAGTGGTGGGGGTCTGTGCGACGATGCCCAAGATGGAGGCACAGGTCATCTTGGGAAATGACGCATGTGGAGGACGAGTCCTCCCGAACCTCGTGAAGGACGAGGAGTGCTTGGAGCACTTAGAGAAGAAAGGCGAAGTGTTCGACGCCTGTGGGGACGAGAAAGGAATCGCCATGAAGGCGCTACCTGTCTGTGCTGTAACTCCGAGGCAGTGCGACAGACGAGGAGAGCGTGGATCTGATAAGGCCGACGAGGAGACGTCCGACGGCCTGGGAATTGATCACCTCGTCATGGAACCCGGAGAGCGAGTGGAGGGCGAAGGCAGCCCAGATGGTGAGGTACAGGTGACCCTCATCGGTTCTCCTGGGGCGGACCGCACTCGTCTCGAGGAGGTGCAGCAAGCAGAGTCCCCCAAGTTGATTTGTAAGGTCAAAGGAGGACGTGTTGGTCCCGAGAAAGCTACTCACTTTAACAGGCAAGAAGGCATATTAGTAAGACAGTGTAAACCTGTAAGGATAGAGGTCGGAAAAGCCTCTCCAAGTACAAGAGACCAAGTAGCGTTGCCAGCCAGGTGCAGAGCGGCAGTGTTGAGTCCGTTGCACGCTGTTGACTCTGAGGGTCGCCTAAGGGGGACCACGATGCGACGTTCAACGTCGAGAGAAGTGGCCGGGCAGCTACAACAACTTTTCTCAGACTGACAGTGGAAATATATTCCGGTCTGAGTGTGTCAGACGAACAGTGATGAATTGGGGAGCGATGCAGATTCGGTCGTCGCCCTACCGATCGCAGTCAAAGGGGGCGATCGGAAGAGTCCACTCCACCTCGGAGACAGCTCTGAGAATGTTCTGCACAGGGCAGGAAGACGAATGGGAAGAGACGGTGGACCCCGTTTTGTTGGTCGTTAGTCAAGTAGTGGCAGAACCGTTAAGCTTCTCTCAGTTCCAGCTGGTGAACGGACATGAGGTGTGGAGCCCTCGGTCCGTAATAGATAAGCAGTGGACGCCCAGGATGACCTTGAAGACGGTCGAGGGACACATGAGGAGTGTCACACATTGGCGGCTGCAGTACTGGCTGGAAGTCAACCTTTTCAGTGGCAAGGACCAAGTAGTCGCAGATGCTTAGTCCCGCTTACACTGACCAGACATGACTCTTATTTTAAGGGGAGGGGTATGTGACGGTGTTCCTCCCTTCTAATTCTCCCACGCCTGCTGTAAGAGTCATGTCCACTATTCCCGAGCGTTCTCTACGTTGCAGTCATCAGTTTAACGTATGTGGGAGAGAATAATATTCTCGCTGAGCCGAGAAATTCGTGAAAGTATAGTATTTTGGCCTGTGGGATAGGCCCTTTAGGAAGCCAATATGGCCCTGGCTGCTCTGATCTCCCGCCAAAACTGTGTTACGTCAGTGGCGCCAGATTGGTTGCCGTCAGCGACGTGGAACTGGGAGCCAATGAAAACCTATTTTTGAAAATGTGACGTCACATAGGCAGGGGAGTCCAGCCGTAGTGGCGCCTTCGCGCCATCAGTCTCACACGACGCGTCCGAGAGGCAGGACGTGTGACCGGTCATCCTATCAAAGTGACGGATTACCGAGCTCCGTTGGATATAAGCGTCTCCTGTTGTCAGCGCGCACTCTGTGAGGTCTTCCTTCAACCCAGATGTGGCTCAGATAAGGAATTGACGGGATATTGAGCAACAAGTGTTCCGGAACAGGTGCGTTGCAAGAAGTGGGCCGGGCATCGACGTGTGCAACCTCCTTGACAGTTCACCAGAATAGGAGACAGTTTAGTGGCTGGGCCATTCTACCGTGAGCGAACCTGGTTGACCGCCTTGTCAACCAGGTTGAACGTGTGATCGACGATCCTGTCAAGTTTGACAGTAACCCTACCTATGAGGAACCCTACGAGTTAACAGTTGGATGCAAGCACGTCGAGAAGTCTTACCAAATACCTAGTGACATACCTAGATGACGAGGGAATTGACAGTGAGGTGAGCTTCAAGTGCTCTGAAGTCGGGTGCTGTGCGTGTGGAGCTTAAGCAGTATCGTCTGGGACGTCTGATAAGTTCACAGTGACATCGTAGTGGTGAGAGGCAGTTCCTCTGGGAGTACAGTGACAAGGAACTAATTGGGAAACGTACGACGACCGCCAAGATGTAGGCTGGCTGCCGTAGTTGGGAGGAAAGTTGACGGCCAGGAGACCGACTCCAACCCTGCAACGTACTGGAGGAGGAGCACGGACCTGCAGTGTACAGAAAGCGGCGAGACGCAAACATCCTAGGACGTTGGCTTGTGTTTCTGGAGGGTGTACAAGGCGAGAGCCTGGACCAGGAGCTGCAACCCAACTGTCATCCAAGGATAGGTGAAGTAGGTGTTTACAGTTACCCTCCCATTTCCTTTTTAGTTAGCTATAGATATTTGTCAGAATATTTTATATGTCGTGAGCAAGTCTCAATTGAATCTAAGTCACAGGTATCACTACACACGGTTATCACTACACACAGTTATAACTACTCACGGTTACCACTTCAAATGGTTATCACTACACACGGATATCACTACACTCGGTTAACACTACACACGGTTATCACTACACATGGTTATCACTTCATACGGTTATCATTACACTTTGTTATCACTAGACACGGTTATCACTACACACAGTTATCACTACTCACGGTTATCACTTCACATGGTTATCACTACACACGGTTATCACTACACACAGTCATAACTACACACGGTTATCACTACACATGGAAATCACTACACACGCTTATCATTACACTCGGTTATCACTACACACGGTTATCACTATTCACAGTTATCACTACTCACGGTTATCAATTCACATGGTTATCACTTCACATTGGAATCACTACACACGGTTATCACTTCAGTTATCAATACTCACGGTCATCATTTCACATGGTTATCACTACAGACGGTTATCACTACACACGGCTATCACTACACATGGTTATCACTACACACTTTTATCACTACACACGGTTATCACTACACTCGGTTATCACTACACACGGTTATCACTTCAAACAGTTATCAATGCACACGGTTAACACTACAGAAGGTTATCACTGCACACGGTTATCACTTCACATGGTTATCACTACACACGGTTATCACTACACACGGTTGTCACTACACACGGTTATCACTTCACATGGTTATCACTTCACATGGTAATCACTACACACCGTTATCACTACACACGGCTATATGTACACACGGTTATCACTACACACCATTATCACTACACACGGCTATATGTACACATGGTTATCACTACACACGGTTATCACTTCACTCGGCTATCACTACACATGGTTATTACTACACTCGGTTCTTACTGCATTCGGTTATCACTACACACGGCTATCACTACACACGGATATCACCACACACAGTTATTACTACACTCGGTTATCACTACACACGGTATCACTACACACGCCTATCAATACACACGGTTATCACTACACACGGTTATTACTACATTTGGTTATCACTACACACGGTTAACACTACACTCGGTTATAATTACACGCGGTTATCACTTTACACGGTTATCACTACACACGGTTATCACTTCTCTCTGTTATCAATACACACTGTGAGGGGTCGGCCAGTTATGTCCCTTATGTGTAGTGGAAGCGTGTTGAACAGTCTCGGGCCTCTGATGTTGATAGTTCTCTCTTGAACACTGTGAGGGGTCCGCCAGTTATGTCCCTTATGTGTAGTGGAAGCGTGTTGATTATCACTACACACGGTTATCACTTCACATGGTTATCACTTCACATGGTTGTCACTTCACATGGTGATCAAAACACACCGTTATCACTACACACGGCTATATGTACACACGGTTATCACTACACACGGTTATCTCTACATACGGTTATCATTACACACGGCTATTACTACACACGGTTATCACTTCACACGGTACCAATACACACAGTTATCACTACACTAGGTTATCTCTACTCACGCTTATAACTTCACTCGGTTATCATTACAATCCGTTATCACTACACACAGTTATCATTACACACGGTTATCACTACACACGGTTATCACTACACTCGGTTATCACTACACACGGTTATCACTTCACGGAAAACACTACACTTGGTTATCACTACACACGGTTATCACTACTTACGGTTATTGCTTCACATGGTTATCACTATACATGGTTATCTCTACACACGGTTATCACTACACACATTTATCACTTCACACGGTTATCACTACACACTATTATCCCTACGCTCGGTTATCACTAGGCACCGTTATCACTATACACGGTTATCACTTCAACCGGTTATCCCTTCACTCTCTTATCACTTCACACTGTTATCACTACACATAGTTATCACTTCACACAGTTGTCACTTCAAACGGTTATCACTTCAAACATTTACCTTTACACAGAGTTTTCAATACACACTATTATCACTACACACGGTTATCACTACACACGGGTATCACTACACACGGTTATCACTACACATAGTATCACTACTCACGGTTATCACTTCACATAGTTATCACTACACACGGATATCACTACACTCGGTTAACACTACACACGGTTATCACTACACACGGTTATCACTTCATACGGTAAACACTACACTTGATTATCACTACACACGGTTATCATTACACACGGGTATCACTAGACACAGTTATCACTACACACAGTTATCACTACTCACGGTTATCACTTCACATGGTTATCACTACACACGGTTATCACTACACACAGTCATCACTACACACGGTTATCACTACACATGGAAATCACTACACACGTTTATCACTACACTCGGTTATCACAACACACGGTTATCACTACACACGAGTATCACTACACAAGATTATCACTATTCACAGTTATCACTGCTCACGGTTATCACTTCAGTTATCAATACTCACGGTCATCATTTCACATGGTTATCACTAAACACGGCTATATACACATGGTTATCACTACACACTTTTATCACTACACACGGTTATCACTACACTCGGTTATCACTACTCACGGATACCACTTCACACAGTTATCAATGCACACGGTTATCACTACACACGGTTATCACTGCACACGGTTATCACTTCACATGCTTAACACTACACACCGTTATCACTACACACGGTTGTCACTACACATGGTTATCACTGCACACGGTTATCACTACACACGGGTATCACTACACACGGTTATCACTACACACGGTTGTCACTACACATGGTTATCACTGCATACGGTTATCACTACACACGGCTATTACTACACACGGTTATCACTTCACACGGTATCACTACACACAGTTATCACTACACTCGGTTATCTTTACTCACGTTTATAACTTCCCTCGGTTATCACTACACAGTTATCATTACACACGGTTATCACTCCACACGGTTATGACTACACACGGTTATCACTACACACGGTTATCAATACACTCGGTTATCACTGCACACGGTTATCACTACACGGAAATCACTAAAGACGCTTATCACTACACTTGGTAATCACTACACACGGGTATTACTACACACGGTTATCACTACTCACTATTATCACTTCACATGGTTATCACTACACACGGTTATCACCTCACACGGTTATCACTTGACACGTATATCACTTCATACGGTTATCACTACACACGGATATAACAAAGCTCGGGGAAAGGTGGTGAACGTTAGGGGTGGTGGTGAAGGGTAGGGAAGGTGGTGAAGGTTAGGGGTTATGGTGATGGGTAGAGAAGGTGGTGAAGGGTAGGGAAGGTGGTGAAGGTTAGCGGTGGTGGTGAAGGTTACGGAAGGTGGTGAAGGGTAGGGAAGGTGGTGAAGGTTAGGGGTGGTGGTGAAGGGTAGGGAAAGTGGAGAAGGTTAGGGAAGGTGGTGAAGGGTAGGGAAGGTGGTGAAGGGTAGGGAAGGTGGTGAAGGATAGGGTGGTGGGGAAGGATAGGAAAGATGGTGAAGGGTAGGGAAGGTGGTGAAGAGTAGGGGTGGTAGTGAAGGGTAGGGAAAGTGGTGAAGGTTAGGGAAGATAGTGAAGGATAGGAGTGGTGGTGAAGGATAGGGAAGGTAGTCAATGGTAGGGAAAGTGGTGAAGGGTAGGGTGGAAAAGGGTTGGGTAGATGACGAAGGGTAGGGAAGGTGGTGAAGCGTAGGGAAGGTGGTCAAGGGTAGGGAAGGTGGTGAAGGGTAAGAAAGGTGGTGAAGGGTAGAGAAGGTAGTGAAGGTTATCAGTACACACGGTTATCACTACACATGGAAATCACTAAACACGCTTATCACTACACTCGGTTATCACTACTCACGATTATCACTTCACATGGTTATCACTTCACATAGGTATCACTACACACGGTTATCACTTCAGTTATCAATACTCACGGTCATCATTTCACATGGTTATCACTACACACGGTTATCACTACACACGGCTATCACTACACATGGTTATCACTACACTCGGTTATCACTACACACGGTTATCACTTCAAACAGTTATCAATGCACACGGTTATCACTACAGAAGGTTATCACTGCACACGGTTATCACTTCACATGGGTATCACTACACACGGTTATCACTACACACGGTTGTCACTACACACGGTTATCACTTCACATGGTTATCACTTCACATGGTTATCACTACACACCGTTATCACTACACACGGCTATATGTACACACGGTTATCACTACACACCGTTATCACTACACACGGCTATATGTACACACGGTTATCACTACACACGGTTATCACTTCACTCAGCTATCACTACATATGGTTATTACTACACTCGGTTATTACTGCATTCGGTTATCACTACACACGGCTATCACTACACCCGGGTATCACTGCACATGGCTATCACTTCACACGGCTATCACTACAGTCGGTTATCACTACACACGGTTATCACTACACACGGAAATCACTACACACGCTTATCACTGCACTTGGTTATCACTAAACACGGTTATCACTGAACACGGGTATCACAACACACGGTTATCACTACACACAGTTATCAGTTTTCACGGTTATCACTTCACATGGTTATCACTACACACGGTTATCACAACACACTGTTATCACTACACACGATTATTACTTCACTCGGTTATCACTACACTTGGTTATCACTACACACTGTTATCACTGCACACGGTTATCACTACACACGGTTATCACTACACACGGTTATCACAACACACGGTTATCACTACACACTGTTATCCCTACAAACGGCTATCATTACACACGGTTATCACTACTCACGGTTATCACTTCACATGGTTATCACTACACATGGTTATCACTACACATGGTTATCACTACACACTTTTATCACTACACATGGTTATCATTACACTCGGTTACCACCACACACGGTTATCACTACACACAGTTATCAATGCACACGGCTAACACTACACACGGTTATCACTGCACACGGTTATCACTTCACATGGTTATCACTACACACCGTTATCACTACACACGGTTATCACTGCACATGGAAAATACTACACACGCTTATCACTACACTCGGTTATCACTACACACGGTTAAAACTACACACAGGTATCACTACACACGGTTATCACTATTCACTGTTATCACTACTCACGGTTATCACTTCACATGGTTATCATTTCACATGGTTATCACTTCACATGGTAATCACTACACATCGTTATCACTACACACCTTTATCACTACACACGGCTATATGTACACACGGTTATCACTACACACTGTTATCTCTACACACAGTTATCACTACACACGGCTATTACTACACACGGTTATCACTTCACACGGTACCACTACACACAGTTATCATTACACTAGGTTATCTCCACTCACGTTTATAACTTCACTCGGTTATCACTACAATCGGTTATCACTACACACAGTTATCATTACACACGGTTATCACTCCACACGGTTATCATTTCACACAGTTATCAGTACACACGGTTATTACTACACTCGGTTATCACTACACACGGTTATCACTACACGGAATTCACTACACACGACTATCACTACACACATTTATCACTTCAAACGGTTATTACTACACACTATTATCACTACGCTCGGTTATCACTAGACACAGTTATCACTACACACGGTTATCACTTCAACCGGTTATCACCTAACACGGCTATCACTACACACGGTTATCACTTCACACGGTTATCCCTTCACTCTCTTATCACTTCACACTGTTAACACTACACATAGTTATCACTTCACACAGTTGTCACTTCATACGGTTATCACTTCACATGGTTACCATTACACACAGTTTTCACTACACACTATTATCAATACACACGGGTATCACTTCATACGGTTATCACTACACACGGCTATCACTACACACGGTTATCACTACACACGTGTATCACTACAAACATTTATCACTACACACAGTTATCACTACTCACGGTTATCACTTCACATGGTTATCACCACACATGGTTATCACTACACATGGTTATCACTACACACTTTTATCACTACACATGGTTATCATTACACTCGTTACCACTACACACGGTTATCACTTCACACAGTTATCAATGCACACGGTTATCACTACACACGGTTATCACTGCACACGGTTATCACTTCACATTGTTATCACTACACACCGTTTTCACTACACACGGTTATCACTGCACATGGAAATCACTACACACGCTTATCACTACACTCGGTTATCAATTCTCACGGTTATCACTTCACATGGTCATCACTTCACAAGGTAATTACTACACACCGTTATCACTACACACGGCTATATGTACACACGGTTATCACTACACACTGTTATATCTACACTCAGTTATCACTACACACGGCTATTACTACACACGGTTATCACTTCACACGGTACCACTGCACACAGTTATCACTACACTAGGTTATCTTTACTCACGTTTATAACTTCACTCGGTTATCACTACAATCGGTTATCACTACACACAGTTATCATTACACACGGTTATCACTCCACACGGTTATCATTTCACACAGTTATCACTACACACGGTTATTACTACACTCGGTTATCACTACACACGGTTATGACTACATGGAAATCACTACACACGACTATCACTACATACATTTATCACTTCAAACGGTTATCACTACACACTATTATCACTACGCTCGGTTATCACTCGACACCGTTATCACTACACTCGGTTATCACTTCAACCGGTTATCACTTAACACGGCTATCACTACACACGGCTATCACTTCACACGGTTATCCCTTCACTCTCTTATCACTTCACACTGTTATCACTACACATAGTTATCACTTCACACAGTTGTCACTTCATACG
>WNGS01006349.1:240791-255993 GCA_020271785.1 Procambarus virginalis | reverse complement strand
TCACTTCACATAGGTATCACTACACACGGTTATCACTTCAGTTATCAATACTCACGGTCATCATTTCACATGGTTATCACTACACACGGCTATCACTACACATGGTTACCACTACACACTTTTATCACTACACACGGTTATCACTTCATTCGGGTATCACTACACACGGTTATCACTTCAAACAGTTATCAATGCACACGGTTATCACTACAGAAGGTTATCACTGCACACGGTTATCACTTCACATGGTTATCACTACACACGGTTATCACTACACACGGTTGTCACTACACACGGTTATCACTTCACATGGTTATCACTTCACATGGTAATCACTACACACCGTTATCACTACACACGGCTATATGTACACACGGTTATCACTACACAGCGTTATCACTACACACGGCTATATTTACACACGGTTATCACTACACACGGTTATGACTTCACTCGGCTATCACTACATATGGTTATTACTACACTCGGTTATTACTGCATTCGGTTATCACTACACACGGCTATCACTACACACGGGTATCACTGCACATGGTTATCACTTCACACGGCTATCACTACAGTCGGTTATCACTACACACGGTTATCACTACACACGGAAATCACTACACACGCTTATCACTGCACTTGGTTATCACTACACACGGTTATCACTGCACACGGGTATCACAACACACGGTTATCACTACACACAGTTATCAGTACTCACGGTTATTACTTCACATGGTTATCACTACACACGGTTATCACAACACACTGTTATCACTACACACGATTATTACTTCACTCGGTCTCACTACACTTGGTTATCACTACACAATGTTATCACTACACACGGTTATCACTACACACGGTTATCACAACACACGGTTATCACTACACATTGTTATCTCTATAAACGGCTATCATTACACACGGTTATCACCTCACACGGTTATCACCTAACACGGTTATTACTACAAACGGTTTTCACCTCATACGCTTATCACTACACACTGTCATTACTTCACACGGTTATCACTTCATTCGGTAATCACTACACACGGTTAACACTTCACTCGGTTATCACTTCACACAGTTATCAGTACTCACGGTTATCACTTCACATGGTTATCACTACACACGGTTATCGCAACACACGGTTATCACTTCAGTTATCAATACTCACGGTCATCATTTCACATGGTTATCACTACACACGGTTATCACTACACACGGCTATCACTACACATGGTTACCACTACACACTTTTATCACTACACACGGTTATCACTTCATTCGGGTATCACTACACACGGTTATCACTTCAAACAGTTATCAATGCACACGGTTATCACTACAGAAGGTTATCACTGCACACGGTTATCACTTCACATGGTTATCACTACACACGTTTATCACTACACACGGTTGTCACTACACACGGTTATCACTTCACATCTTTATCACTTCACATGGTAATCACTACACACCGTTATCACTATACACGGCTATATGTACACACGGTTATCACTACACACCGTTATCACTACACACGGCTATATGTACACACATTTATCACTACAAACGGTTATCACTTCACTCGGCTATCACAACATATGGTTATTACTACACTCGGTTATTACTGAATTCGGTTATCACTACACACGGCTATCACTACACACGGGTATCACTGCACATGGTTATCACTTCACACGACTATCACTACAGTCGTTTATCACTACACACGGTTATCACTACACACGGAAATCACTACACACGCTTATCACTGCACTTGGTTATCACTACACACGGTTATCACTGCACACGGGTATCACAACACACGGTTATTACTACACACAGTTATCAGTACTCACGGTTATCACTTCACTTGGTTATCACTACACACTGTTATCACTACACACGGTTATCACTACACACGGTTATCACTACACACGGTTATCACAACACACGATTATCACTACACACTGTTATCTCCAAAAACGGCTATCATTACACACGGTTATCACCTCACACAGTTATCACCTCACACGGTTATCACACCACACGATTATCACTACACACTGTTATCTCCACAAACGGTTATCACCTCATACGCTTATCACTACACACTCTCATCACTTCACACGGTTATCACTTCATTCGGTAATCACTACACACGGTTAACACTTCACTCGGTTATCACTTCCCTCGGTTATCACTTCACACGGCTATCACTATACACGGTTATCACTACATTCGGAAATCACTACACACGCTTGTCACTGCACTTGGTTATCACTACACACGGTTATCACTGCACACGGGTATCACAACACACGGTTATTACTACACACAGTTATCAGTACTCACGGTTATCACTTCACATGGTTATCACTACACATGGTTAACACTACACATGGTTATCACGACACACTTTTACCACTACACATGGTTATCATTACACTCGGTTACCACTACACACGGTTATCACTTCACACAGTTATCAATGCACACGGTTATCACTACACACGGTTATCACTGCACACGGTTATCACTTCACATGGTTATCACTACACACCGTTATCACTACACACGTTTATCACTGCACATGGAAATCACTACACACGCTTATCACTACACTCGGTTATCACTACACACGGTTATCACTGCACACGGGTATCACTACACACGGTTATCACTATTCACTGTTATCACTACACACGGTTATCACTACACTCGGTTATCACTACACACGGTTATCACTTCAAACAGTTATCAATGCACACGGTTATCACTACAGAAGGTTATCACTGCACACGGTTATCACTTCACATGGTTATCACTACACACGTTTATCACTACACACGTTTATCACTACACACGGTTGTCACTACACACGGTTATCACTTCACATCGTTATCACCTCACATGGTAATCACTACACACCGTTATCACTACACACGGCTATATGTACACACGGTTATCACTACACACCGTTATCACTACACACGGCTATATGTACACACATTTATCACTACAAACGGTTATCACTTCACTCGGCTATCACAACATATGGTTATTACTACACTCGGTTATTACTGAATTCGGTTATCACTACACACGGCTATCACTACACACGGGTATCACTGCACATGGTTATCACTTCACACGGCTATCACTACAGTCGTTTATCACTACACACGGTTATCACTACACACGGAAATCACTACACACGTTTATCACTGCACTTGGTTATCACTACACCACGGTTATCACTGCACACGGTATCACAACACACGTTATTACTACCACAGTTATCAGTACTCACGGTTCACTTCACATGGTTATCACTACACACGGTTATCACAACACACTGTTATCACTACTACACCGGTTATCACCTCACACGTTATCACCTCACACGGTTATTACTACAAACTTTATCACCTCAAACGCTTATCACTACACACTTTCATCACTTCACACGGTTATCACTTCATTCGGTAATCACTACACACGGTTAACACTTCACTCGGTTATCATTTCACTCGGTTATCACTTCCCCACAGTTATCAGTACTCACGGTTGTCACTTAACATGGTTATCACTACACACGGTTATCACAACACACTGTTATCACTACACACGATTATTACTTCACTCGGTTATCACTACACTTGGTTATCACTACACACTGTTATCACTTCACACGGTTATCACTACACACGGTTATCACTACACACGGTATCACAACACACGGTTATCACTACACACTGTTATCTCCACAAACGGCTATCATTACACATGGTTATCACCTCACACAGTTATTACTACAAACGGTTATCACCTCATACGCTTATCACTACACACTCTCATCACTTCACACGGTTATCACTTCATTCGGTAATCACTACACACGGTTAACACTTAACTCGGTTATCACTTCACTCGGTTATCACTTCACACGGCTATCACTATACACGGTTATCACTACATTCGGAAATCACTACACACGCTTGTCACTGCACTTGGTTTTCACTACACACGGTTATCACTGCAAACGGGTATCACAACACACGGTTTACTACACACAGTTATCAGTACTCACGGTTATCACTTCACATGGTTATCACTACACATGGTTATCACTAGACACCGTTATCACTAAACACAGTTATCACTTCAACCGGTTATCACTTAACACGGCTATCACTACACACGGTTATCACTTCAGACGGTTATCCCTTCACTCTCTTATCACTTCACACTGTTATCACTACACATAGTTATCACTTCACACAGTTGTCACTTCATACTGTTATCACTTCACATGGTTACCATTACACACAGTTTTCACAACACACTATTATCAATACACACGTTTATCACTTCATACGGTTATCACTACACACGGCTATCACTACACACGGTTATCACTACACACGTGTATCACTACAAACATTTATCACTACACACAGTTATCACTACTCACGGTTATCACTTCACATGGTTATCACTACACATGGTTATCACTACACATGGTTTTCACTACACACTTTTATCACTACACATGGTTATCATTACACTCGGTTACCACTACACACGGTTATCACTTCACACAGTTATCAATGCACACGGTTATCACTACACACGGTTATCACTGCACACGGTTATCACTTCACATGGTTATCACTACACACCGTTATCACTACACACGGTTATCACTGCACATGGAAATCACTACACACGCTTATCACTACACTCGGTTATCACTACACACGGTTATCACTGCACACGGGTATCACTACACACGGTTATCACTATTCACTGTTATCACTACTCACGGTTATCATTTCACATGGTTATCACTTCACATGGTTATCACTTCACATGGTAATCACTACACACCGTTATCACTACACACGGCTATATGTACACACGGTTATCACTACACTCTGTTATCTCTACACACAGTTATCACTACACACGGCTATTACTACACACGGTTATCACTTCACACGGTACCACTTCACACAGTTATCACTACACTAGGTTATCTCTACTCACGTTTATAACTTCACTCGGTTATCACTACAATCGGTTATCACTACACACAGTTATCATTACACACGGTTATCACTCCACACGGTTATCATTTCACACAGTTATCACTACACACGGTTATTACTACATTCGGTTATCACTACACACGGTTATCACTACACGGAAATCACTACACACGACTATCACTACACACATTTATCACTTCAAACGGTTATCACTACACACTATTATCACTATGCTCGGTTATCACTAGACACCGTTATCACTACACACGGTTATCACTTCAACCGGTTATCACTTAACACGGCTATCACTACACACGGTTATCACTTCACACGGTTATCCCTTCACTCTCTTAACACTTCACACTGTTATCACTACACATAGTTATCACTTCACACAGTTGTCACTTCATACGGTTATCACTTCATACGGTTATCACTACACACGGCTATCACTACACATGGTTATCACTACACACGTGTATCACTACAAACATTTATCACTACACACAGTTATCACTACTCACGGTTATCACTTCACATGGTTATCACTACACACGGATATCACTACACTCGGTTAACACTACACACGGTTATTACTACACACGGTATCACTTCGCACGGTTATCACTACAATCGGTTATCACTTCACTCAGTTATCACTACACACGGTTATCACTGCACACGGTTATCACTTCACATGGCTATCACTACATACGGTTATCACTACACACGGTTACCACTACACACGGCTATTACTACACACAGTTATCACTTCACACGACAACAATACACACAGTTATCACTTCACACGACTCAATACACACAGTTATCACAACACCGGTTATCTTTACGCACGTTTATCACTTCCCTCGGTTACCGAACAATCGGTTATTACTACACACGGTTATCACTACACGGAAATCACTACACACGCATATCACTACACACGCTTATCACTACACACGGGTATTACTACACACGGTTATCACTACTCACTATTATCACTTCACATGGTTATCACTACACATGGTTATCACCTCACACAGTTATCACTTCACACGGTTATCACAACACATGGTTATCACTACACATGGTTATCACTACACACGGATATCACTACACACGGTTATCACTTCATACGGTTATCACTACACACGGTTATCACTAAGCTCGGTTATCACTACACACGGTTATCACTTCACTCGGCTATCACTACACATGGTTATTACTACACTCGGTTATTACTACACTCGGTTATCACTACACACGTCTATCACTACACACGGGTATCACTACACACGGTTATTACTACACTCGGTTATCACTACACACGGTATCACTAGACACAACTATCACTAAACACGGTTATCACTACACACGGTTATACTACACTCGGTTATCACTACACACGGTTATCACTACACACGAAAATCCCTACACACGCTTATCACTACACTCGGTTATCACAACACATGGTTATCACTTCACACGGCTATCAATACACACGGTTATCACTGCACACGGAAATTACTACACATGCTTGTCACTACAATCGGTTATATCTACACACAGTTATCACTTCACACGGTTATCACTACACACGGTTATCACTTCCTTCGGTTATCACTACACACGGTTATCACTACACTCGGTTATCACTACACACGGTTATCACTTGTGACGGTGTTCCCCCCCTTCTAATTCTCCCGCGCCTGCTGTAAGAGTCATGTCCACTATTCCCGAGCGTTCTCTACGTTGCAGGCATCAGTTTAACGTATGTGGGAGAGAATAATATTCTCGCTGAGCCGAGAAATTCGTGAAAGTATAGTATTTTGGCCTGTGGGATAGGCCCTTTAGGAAGCCAATATGGCGCTGGCTGCTCTGATCTCCTGCCAAAACTGTGTGACGTCAGTGGCGCCAGATTGGTTGCCGTCAGCGACGTGGCACTGGGAGCCAATGAAAACCTACTTTGGAAAATGTGACGTCACATAGGCAGGGGAGTCCAGCTGTAGTGGCGCCTTCGCGCCATCAGTCTCACACGATGCGTCCGAGACGCAGGACGTGCGACCGGTCATCCTATCAAAGTGACGGATTACCGAGCTCCGGTGGATATAAGCGTCTCCTGTTGTCAGTGCGCACTCTGTGAGGTCTTCCTTCAAACCAGATGTGGCTCAGATAAGGAATTGATGGGATATTGAGCAACAAGTGCTCCGGGACAGGTGCGTTGCAAGAAGTGGGCCAGGCACCGACGTGTGCAACGTCCTTGACAGTTCACCAGAATAGGAGACAGTTTAGTGGCTGGGCCATTCTACCGTGAGTGAACCTGGTTGACCGCCTTGTCAACCAGGTTGAACGTGTGCTCGACGATCCTGTCAAGTTTGACAGTAACCCTACCTACGAGGAACCCTACGAGTTAACAGTTGGATGCAAGCACGTCGAGAAGTCTTCCCAAATACCTAGTGACATACCTAGACGACGAGGGAATTGACAGTGAGGTGAGCTTCAAGTGCTCTGAAGTCGGGTGCTGTGCGTGTGGAGCTTAAGCAGTATCGTCTGGGACGTCTGATAAGTTCACAGTGACATCGTAGTGGTGAGAGGCAGTTCCTCTGGGAGTACAGTGACAAGGAACTAATTGGGAAACGTACGACGACCGCCGAGACGTAGGCTGGCTGCCGTAGTTGGGAGGAAAGTTGATGGCCAGGAGACCGACTCCAACCCTGCAACGTACTGGAGGAGGAGCACGGACCTGCAGTGTACAGAAAGCGGCGAGACGCGAACATCCTTGGACGTTGGCTTGTGTTTCTGGAGGGTGTACAAGGCGAGAGCCTGGACCAGGAGCTGCAACCCAACTGTCATCCTAGGATAGGTGAAGTAGGTGTTTAGAGTTACCCTCCCATTTCCTTTTTAGTTAGCTATAGATATTTGTCAGAATATTTTATATGTCGTGAGCAAGTCTCAACTGAATCTAAGTCACAGAGAGCACAGTGTGTGGTGAGGCTACCCAGAGTACTCACAGTATCCGTTTGCATATATCTATATGTGGGTGTGTGCAAGCACCAAGAATCACTAAGGAATTGGTTGTGACTATAATTCATTTCCTGTGATTATTATTATATATATATTAGTAGTGAACCAGATATTGGTGTTAGGCTATGAACCCAGACTTTATATAAATGCCTGTGTATTGATCTCCATGATTTATATATATATATATATATATATATATATATATATATATATATTTATTATATGACCGAAAAAGTAAGATTAATAATTCTAACACGAATTTTCTCAATTTTCCTTATGTTTGTTTTTACTGATGACGGTAAATGAAAAATCAATCTCCAAAATTCATTCTTTATTTCTTAGTCTGACGCGACACTTGAACGCGTTTCGTAATAACTAATTACATTTTCAAAGACTTTTAGTTTTCTCACACAACTATAACCTTAAGCACTAAACAGTTCTTTACTATGCTATGATTTAAACAGCTTTCATCTTTCATTTTATACCCGCGTTTTGGGTGAGGTGATATGTTACAACAGTTTTTAATGAGGTGAACAAAACTTTCAACAAAGGACAGAACACGAAAACAATGGATATTAACTGGATATTAACTGGGTAAATTGAAGGTATGAATGGAAGTAACTGCGGAAGGGCCTATTGGCCCATATTTCTTGATGCTTCTATATTGGAGCGGGGTCTTGAAGTGGGTAGAATATATTTGTGCATTAATTGACTGTTGATTGCTGGTGTTGACTTCTTGATTACACATCAAGAAGTCAACACCAGCAATCAACAGTCAATTAATGCACAAATATATTCTACCCACTTCAAGACCCCGCTCCAATATAGAAGCATCAAGAAATATGGGCCAATAGGCCCTTCCGCAGTTACTTCCATTCATACCTTCAATTTACCCAGTTAATATCCAGTTAATATCCATTGTTTTCGTGTTCTGTCCTTTGTTGAAAGTTTTGTTCACCTCATTAAAAACTGTTGTAACATATCACCTCACCCAAAACGCGGGTATAAAATGAAAGATGAAAGCTGTTTAAATCATAGCATAGTAAAGAACTGTTTAGTGCTTTAAGGTTATAGTTGTGTGAGAAAACTAAAAGTCTTTGAAAATGTAATTAGTTATTACGAAACGCGTTCAAGTGTCGCGTCAGACTAAGAAATAAAGAATGAATTTTGGAGAATTGATTTTTCATTTACCGTCATCAGTAAAAACAAACATAAGGAAAATTGAGAAAATTCGTGTTAGAATTATTAATCTTACTTTTTCGGTCATATTTAATAACATATGTCTACAGGAAAGACTGCTACCAAAATATACTAATATATATATATATATATATATATATATATATATATATATATATATATATATATATATATATATATATATATAAATATATATATATATATATATATATATATATATATATATATATATATATATATATATATATATATATATATATATATATATATATATATATATATGCAGAATAACCACATGTGAAAAATAGAAAATGCTTAACGCGTTTTCGGCTAATTCGCCTTCATCAGAGCAAAGTAGAATGAAGATGTCATCTTCATTCTACTTTGCTCTGATGAAGGCGAATTAGCCGAAAACGCGTTAAGCATTTTCTATTTTTCACATGTGGTTATTCTGCATACTTGGATCAGTGTTTTTGTGATCATTGTTGCATATATATATATATATATATATATATATATATATATATATATATATATATATGCCTGTGATTTGATTAATGATTTACCTATGTACTGAATAATCTCATATATGTGAA
Source organism: Procambarus virginalis (assembly GCA_020271785.1). NCBI lineage: Eukaryota > Metazoa > Arthropoda > Malacostraca > Decapoda > Cambaridae > Procambarus > Procambarus virginalis. Next base: position 246,101 of record WNGS01006349.1, on the reverse strand, counting down.
CCGATTGCCAGTGATATGTCTTTAAGAGGAAGTATAGATTTAAAGATCAGTACAGTGATCAAGTGAGTGCATTCACAGTAAATATTAAGAATAGAGTAATCTTTGGGGTACGGTGAATAATCTCTTTGAGTGCAGTGTGAATAAGATATTAAGGGTGAGACCAGTGAAGTGGTGTATCGCGTCCTATTAGAATCATGAGTACGTCATGTGAATGATAAATATAGTAGTTCGCGAAGAGTTAAAGAAACGGGGAGCGCCAGAGAGAAAACAAGTACTATTCTTTCTCACGGGTGCTAGGCCCCGAGATCAGCTGACTTTGACAAGTGACGCGAGGGGTTGCCGTGTGTTACCATTTGGTGCGTTCCGGGTTATTTGCCATTATTTGCCGAGGAGGGAGCAGTTTATGTACTTGTTCCTGATATGTTTATTGATGCAAATGTTTCTCGTTGTTTTTAAGTAAAATACCAAAACTCTTTGGTGTTTGATATCATCCCCTCCATAGATCTTGTGACTGTGTAAGGAAGTAAGATAGAGTGACAGAATTAACTACTTGCCTGATACCACACTATTTGATATTGCTTTTACCACAATTACACCTCACCACTGCTGTGTTACTTGACACCTAAAAACACCAGTTGGCGACCTTGGAGGCTGTGTGATAGTTCTTTGCCGGGGCGGGCCACAGATTGAGGGAACAATCTGTGTCTCCACTCTCTCTACGACCTGAGGCCGGTTGGGAGATCGACTGGGGGTACTCTCCTGGGCGTGCAGTGGCGCCTAGAGGATCGAGGGAAGACCCGTAGAACGACGATGAGTAAGGGTTATTGTCAGAGCAACCGCCTCGAGAGGATATCTAGTCTACCGTTGCTGTAACCCACGAACCGTGAACCCCGACACACTACACATGGAAATCACTACACACGCTTATCACTACACTCGATTATCACTACACACGGTTATCACTACACACGGGTATCACTACACACAGTTATCACTATTCACAGTTATAACAACTCACGGTTATCACTTCACATGGTTATCACTTCACATGGTTATCACTTCACATGGTAATCACTACACACCGTTATCACTACACACGGCTATATGTACACACGGTTATCACTACACACGGTTATCACTTCACTCGGCTATCACTACACATGGTTAATACTACACTCGGTTATTACTACACTCGGTTATCACTACACACGGTTATCACTTCACACGGTTATTACTAGGTATGGTTATCACTACACACGGTTATCACTACGCTCCGTTATCATTACACACTGTTATCACTACACATGGAAATCCCTACACACGCTTATCACTACACTCGGTTATCACTAAACATGGTTATCACTTCACACGGCTATCAATACACACGGTTATCACTACACACGGAAATCAATACACATGCTTATCACTACACTCGGTTATATCTACACACGGTTATCACTTCTCTCGGTTATCACTACACACGGTTATCACTACACTCGGTTATCAGTTCACACGGTTATCACTACACATGGAAATCACTACACACGCTTATCACTACACTCGGTTATCACTACACACGGTTATCAATACACACGGGTAGCACTACACACGGTTACCACTATTCACAGTTATCACTACTCACGGTTATCACTTCTCATGGTATCACTACACACCGTTATCACTACACACGGTTGTCACTACACACGGTTATCACTACACACGGTTATCACTGCACATGGAAATAACTACACACGCTTATCACTACATTCGGTTATCACTATACACGGTTATCACTACACACGGGTATCACTACACACGGTTATCACTATTAACAGTTATCACTACTCACGGTTATCACTTCACATGGTTTTCACTTCACATGGTAATCACTACACACCGTTATCACTACACACGGCTATATATACACACGGTTATCACTACACACGGTAATCTCTACACACGGTTATCACTACACACGGCTATTACTACACACGGTTATCACTTCACACGGTACCACTACACACAGTTATCACTACACTAGGTTATCTCTACTCACGTTTATAACTTCACTCGGTTTTCACAACAATCGGTTATCACTACACACAGTTATCATTACACACGGTTATCACTACACTCGGTTATCACTACAGACGGTTATCACTACACGGAAATCACTACAAACGGTTATCACTACACACATTTATCACTTCAAACGGTTATCACTACACGGAAATCACTACACACGACTATCACTACACACATTTATCACTTCAAACGGTTATCACTACACACGGTTATCACTTCAACCGGTTATCACTTAACACGGCTATCACTACACACGGTTATCACTTCACACGGTTATCCCTTCACTCTCTTATCACTTCACACTGTTATCACTACACATAGTTATCACTTCACACAGTTGTCACTTCAAACGGTTATCGCTTCACATGGTTACCATTACACACAGTTTTAACTACACACAATTATCACTACACACGGTTATCACTTCATAAGGTTATCACTACACTCGGTTATCACTACACACGGTTATCACTACTCACGGGTATCACTACACACGGTTATCACAACACACAGTTATAACTACTCACGGTTACCACTTCAAATGGTTATCACTACACACGGATATCACTACACTCGGTTAACACTACACACGGTTATCACTACACACGAGTATCACTACACACGGTTATCACTATTCACAGTTATCACTACTCACGGTTATCACTTCACATGGTTATCACTTCACATTGGTATCACTACACACGGTTATTACTTCAGTTATCAAAACTCATGGTCATCATTTCACATGGTTATCACTACACACGGTTATCACTACACACGGCTATCACTACACATGGTTATCACTACACACTTTTATCACTGCACACGGTTATCACTACAATCGGTTATCACTACACACGGTTATCACTTCAAACAGTTATCAATGCACACGGTTATCACTACAGAAGGTTATCACTGTACACGGTTATCACTTCACATGGTTATCACTACACACGGTTATCACTACACACGGTTGTCACTACACACGGTTATCACTTCACATGGTTATCACTTCACATGGTAATCACTACACACCGTTATAACTACACACGGCTATATGTACACACGGTTATCACTACACACCGTTATCACTACACACGGCTATATGTACACACGGTTATCACTACACACGGTTATCACTTCACTCGGCTATCACTACACATGGTTATTACTACACTCGGTTATTACTGCATTCGGTTATCACTACACACGGCTATCACTACACACGGGTATTACTACACACAGTTATTACTACACTCGGTTATCACTACACACGGTATCACTACACACGCCAATCACTACACACGGTTATCACTACACACGGTTATTACTACATTTGGTTATCACTACACACGGTAAACACTACACTCGGTTATAATTACACGCGGTTATCACTTTACACGGTTATCACTACACACGGTTATCACTTCACTCGGTTATCAATACACACGGTTATCACTACACACGGTTATCACTTCACATGGTTATCACTTCACATGGTTGTCACTTCACATGGTGATCAAAACACACCGTTATCACTACACACGGCTATATGTACACACGTTATCACTACACAGTACCCCAGTACTCGGTTATCACTACACAGTACTTGACACAGTACCCCATAAAAGGTTGATGCATAAGCTGGAGAAACAGGCAGGAGTAACAGGTAGGGCGCTCCAGTGGATAAGGGAGTACCTAAGCAATAGGAAGCAGAGAGTTACAGTGAGGGGTGAGACCTCAGACTGGCGTGAAGTCACCAGTGGAGTCCCACAGGGCTCTGTACTTGGACCTATCCTGTTTCTGATATACGTAAATGATCTCCCAGAGGGTATAGACTCATTCCTCTCAATGTTTGCTGACGACGCCAAAATTATGAGAAGGATTAAGACAGAGGAGGACAGCTTGAGACTTCAAGAAGACCTGGACAAGCTGCAGGAATGGTCGAACAAATGGCTGTTAGAGTTTAACCCAAGCAAATGTAATGTAATGAAGATAGGGGTAGGAAGCAGGAGACCAGATACAAGGTATCATTTGGGAGATGAAATACTTCAAGAGTCAGAGAGAGAGAAAGACCTGGGGGTTGATATCACGCCAGACCTGTCCCTGAAGCTCATATCAAGAGGATAACATCAGCAGCATATGCCAGGTTGGCTAACATAAGAACGGCCTTTAGAAACTTGTGTAAGGAATCTTTCAGAACATTATATACCACATATGTCAGACCAATCCTGGAGTATGCGGCTCCAGCATGGAGTCCCTATCTAGTCAAGCATAAGACTAAACTGGAAAAGGTTCAAAGGTTTGCCACCAGACTAGTACCCGAGCTGAGAGGTATGAGCTACGAGGAGCGACTGCAGGAATTAAACCTCACTTCGTTGGAAGACAGAAGAGTTAGGGGGGACATGATCACCACATTCAAGATTCTCAGGGGAATCGACAGGGTTGATAAAGACAGGCTGTTTAACACAAGGGGCACACGCACTAGGGGACACAGGTGGAAACTGAGTGCCCATATGAGCCACAGAGATATTAGAAAGAACTATTTTAGTGTCAGAGTGGTTGACAAATGGAATGCATTAGGAAGCGATGTGGTGGAGGCTGACTCCATACACAGTTTCAAGTGTAGATATGATAGAGCCCATTAGGCTCAGGAAACTGTACACCTGTTGATTGACGGTTGAGAGGCGGGACCAAAGAGCCAGAGCTCAACCCCGCAAGCACAACTAGGTGATTACTAGGTGAGTACACACGGTTATCTCTACATACGGTTATCACTACACACGGCTATTACTACACAAGGTTATCACTTCACACGGTACCAATACACACAGTTATCACTACACTAGGTTATCTCTACTCACGCTTATAACTTCACTCGGTTATCACTACAATCGGTTATCACTACACACAGTTATCATTACACACGGTTATCACTCCACACGGTTATCACTTCTCACGGTTATCACTACACACGGTTATCACTACACTCGGTTATCACAACACACGGTTATCACTTCACGGAAATCACTACACTTGGTTATCACTACACACGGGTATCACTACACACGGTTATCACTACTTACGGTTATCGCTTCACATGGTTATCACTATACATGGTTATCTCTACACACGGTTATCACTACACACATTTATCACTTCACACGGTTATCACTACACACTATTATCCCTACGCTCGGTTATCACTAGGCACCGTTATCACTA
>WNGS01006349.1:170607-182140 GCA_020271785.1 Procambarus virginalis | reverse complement strand
AGTTATCAATACTCACGGTCATCATTTCACAAGGTATCACTAAACAGGCTATATACACATGGTTATCACTACACACTTTTATCACTACACACGGTTATCACTACACTCGGTTATCACTACTCACGGTTACCACTTCACACAGTTATCAATGCACACGGTTATCACTACACACGGTTATCACTGCACACGGTTATCACTTCACATGCTTAACACTACACACCGTTATCAGTACACGCGGTTGTCACTACACATGGTTATCACTGCACACGGTTATCACTAAACACGGCTATTACTACACACGGTTATCACTTCACACGGTATCACTACACACAGTTATCACTACACTCGGTTATCTTTACTCACGTTTATAACTTCCCTCGGTTATCACTACATAGTTATCATTACACACGGTAATCACTCCACACGGTTATGACTACACACGGTTATCACTACTGACGGTTATCAATACACTCGGTTATCACTGCACACGGTTATCACTACACGGAAATCACTAAACACGCGTATCACTACACTTGGTAATCACTACACACGGGTATTACTACACACGGTTATCACTACTCACTATTATCACTTCACATGGTTATCACTACACACGGTTATCACCTCGCACGGTTATCACTTGACACGTATATCACTTCATACGGGTAACACTACACACGGTTATCACAAAGCTCGGTTATCACTACACACGGTTATCACTTCACTCGGCTATCACTACACATGGTTATTACTACATTCGGTTACTATTGCATTCGGTTATCACTACACACGGTTATTACTACATTTGGTTATCACTACAAACGGTTATCACTTCACATGGTTATCACTACACACGGTTATCACTGCACATGGAAATAACTACACACGCTTATCACTACACTCGGTTATCACTACTCACGGTTATCACTTCACATGGTTATCACTTCACATGGTCATCACTTCACATGGTAATTACTACACACCGTTATCACTACACACGGCTATATGTACACACGGTTATCACTACACACTGTTATATCTACACTCAGTTATCACTACACACGGCTATTACTACACACGGTTATCACTTCACACGGTACCACTGCACACAGTTATCACTACACTAGGTTATCTTTACTCACGTTTATAACTTCACTCGGTTATCACTACAATCGGTTATAACTACACACAGTTATCATTACACACGGTTATCACTCCACACGGTTATCATTTCACACAGTTATCACTACACACGGTTATTACTACACTCGGTTATCACTACACACGGTTATGACTACATGGAAATCACTACACACGACTATCACTACACACATTTATCACTTCAAACGGTTATCACTACACACTATTATCACTACGCTCGGTTATCACTTGACACCGTTATCACTACACACGGTTATCACTTCAACCGGTTATCACTTAACACGGCTATCACTACACACGGCTATCACTTCACACGGTTATCCCTTCACTCTCTTATCACTTCACACTGTTATCACTACACATAGTTATCACTTCACACAGTTGTCACTTCATACGGTTATCACTTCATACGGTTATCACTTCACACGGCTATCACTACACATGGTTATCACTACACACTTGTATCACTACAAACATTTATCAATACTTCAGTTATCAATACTCACGGTCATCTTTTCACAAGGTTATCACTAAACACGGCTATATACACATGGTTATCACTACACACTTGTATCACTACAAACATTTATCAATACTTCAGTTATCAATACTCACGGTCATCATTTCACAAGGTTATCACTAAACACGGCTATAAACACATGGTTATCACTACACACTTTTATCACTACACACGGTTATCACTACACTCGGTTATCACTACTCACGGTTACCACTTCACACAGTTATCAATGCACACGGTTATCACTACACACGGTTATCACTGCACACGGTTATCACTTCACATGCTTAATACTACACTGTTATCACTACACACGGTTGTCACTACACATGGTTATCACTGCACACGGTTATCACTAAACACGGCTATTACTACACACGGTTATCACTTCACACGGTATCACTACACACAGTTATCACTACACTCGGTTATCTTTACTCACGTTTATAACTTCCCTCGGTTATCACTACACAGTTATCATTACACACGGTTATCACTCCACACGGTTATGACTACACACGGTTATCACTACACACGGTTATCAATACACTCGGTTATCACTGCACACGGTTATCACTACACGGAAATCACTAAACACGCTTATCACTACACTTGGTAATCACTACACACGGGTATTACTACACACGGTTATCACTACTCACTATTATCACTTCACATGGTTATCACTACACACGGTTATCACCTCGCACGGTTATCACTTGACACGCATATCACTTCATACGGGTATCACTACACACGGTTATCACAAAGCTCGGTTATCACTACACACGGTTATCACTTCACTCGGCTATCACTACACATGGTTATTACTACATTCGGTTACTATTGCATTCAGTTATCACTACACACGGTTATCACTACACACGGTTATTACTACATTTGGTTATCACTACACACGGTTATCACTACACTCGATTATCACTACACATGGTTATCACTTCACACGGCTATCACTACACACGGTTATCACTATACACGCTTACCACTACACACGTTTATCACTACACTCGGTTATCACTACACATGGTTATCACTTCACACGGCTATCACTACAGTCGGTTATCACTACACACGGTTATCACTACATACGGAAATCACTACACACGCTTGTCACTGCACTTGGTTATCACTACACACGGTTATCACTGCACACGGGTATCACAACACACGATTATCACTACACACAGTTATCAGTACTCACGGTTATCACTTCACATGGTTATCACTACACACGGTTATCACAACACACGGTTATCACTTCCATGGTTATCACTTCACATAGGTATCACTACACACTGTTATCAGTTCAGCTATCAATACTCACGGTCATCATTTCACATGGTTATCACTACACACGGCTTTCACTTCACATGGTCATCACTACATACTTTTATCACTACACACGGTTATCACTAAACTCGGTTATCACTACACACGGTTATCACTTCACACAGTTATCACTGCACACGGTTATCACTTCACACGGTTATCACTACACACCGTTATCACTACACACGGTTGTCACTACACACGGTTATCACTGCACACGGTTATCACTACACACGGCTATTACTACACACGGTTATCACTTCACACGGTATCACTACACACATTTATCACTACACTTGGTTATCTTTACTTACGTTTATAACTTCCCTCGGTTATCACTACACACAGTTATCATCACACACGGTTATCACTCCACACGGTTATGACTACACACGTTTATCACTACACACGGTTAACACTACACTCGGTTATCACTGCACACGGTTATCACTACACACGAGTATTACTACACATGGTTATCACTACACGGAAATCATTAAACACGCTTATCACTACACTTGGTTATCACTGCACACGGTTATCACTACACGGAAATCACTAAACACGCTTATCACTATACTTGGTAATCACTACACACGGGTATTACTACACACGGTTATCACAACTCACTATTATCACTTCACATGGTTATCACTACACACGGTTATCACCTCACACGGTTATCACTTGACACGTATGTCACTTCATACGGTTATCACTACACACGGTTATCACAAAGCTCGGTTATCACTACACACGGTTATCACCTCACACGGTTATCACTTGACACGTATATCACTTCATACGGTTATCACTACACACGGTTATCACAAAGCTCAGTTATTACTGCATTCGGTTATCACTACACACAGTTATCACTACACACGGTTATTACTACATTTGGTTATCACTACACACGGTTATCACTACACTCGGTTATCACTACACATGGTTATCACTTCACACGGCTATCACTACACATGGTTATCACTACACACGCTTACCACTACACACGTTTATCACTACACACGGTTATCACTACACATGGTTATCACTTCACACGGCTATCACTACAGTCGGTTATCACTACACACGGTTATCACTACAAACGGAAATCACTACACACGCTTATCACTGCACTTGGTTATCACTGCACACGGGTATCACAACACACGGTTATCATTACACACAGTTATCAGTACTCACGGTTATCACTTCACATGGTTATCACTACACACGGTTATCACTACACACGGTTATCACTACACACGGTTATCACAACACACGGTTATCACTACACACTGTTATCTCTACAAACGGCTATCATTACACACGGTTATCACCTCACACGGTTATCACCTCACACGGTTATCACTACAAACGGTTATCACCTCATACGGTTATCACTACACACGGTTATCACTTCACACGGTTATCACTTCATTCGGGTATCACTACACACGGTTATCACTTCACTCGGTTATCACTTCACTCGGTTATCACTTCACACGGCTATCACTACACACGGTTATCACTATATACGGAAATCACTACACACGCTTGTCACTGCACTTGGTTATCACTGCACACGGTTATCACTGCACACGGGTATCACAACACACGGTTATCACTACACACTGTTATCAGTACTCACGGTTATCACTTCACATGGTTATCACTACACACGGTTATCACAACACACGGTTATTACTACACTCGATTATTACTTCACTCGGTTATCACTACACTTGGTTATCACGACACACAGTTATCACTACACACGGTTATCACTACGCACGGTTATTACTACACACGGTTATCACAACACACGGTTATCACTACACACTGTTATCTCTACAAACGGCTATAACTACACACGGTTATCACTACTGTCGGGGTTTCACGGTATTCTCGTTAGTGAAGGGTTAAAGCCAAGGTAGACTGGATCTCCTTTCCAGGTGGTTGCTCCGACAATAACCCTTACTCACCGTCGTTCGGCGGGTCTTCCCTCGATCCTCTAGGCTCCACTGCTCGCCTCGGAGAGTACCCCAGTCGGTCTCACAACCAGCCTTTAAATTGCAAGATGAGTGGGGGCACAGATCGTTCCCTCAATCTGTGGCCCGCCCCGACACCGAACTCTTACACAGCCTTTAAGGTCGCCAACAGGTTTTTTTTAGGTGTCCAGTAACACTGCAGTGGTCAGGTGTAATTGTGGCAAGAGCAAATTCCAGTAATATGGTATCAGGCAGGTCCCTCTGCTTTACTTCATTACACGGTCACAAGATAAATGGAGGGGATGATATCAAACACCAAAGAGTTTTGGTATTTTACTTAAAAGACAACGAGAAATATATATGCATCAATGTATCAGGAATAATATATGACAATTGCTCCATTCATAGCATAATATTCTGGAGCGCACCAATATGGTAACACCGGCAGCGTCCTGCGTCACCTGTCAGATGCCAGCTGACCGGGACCCTCGCGATTGTGGGAACATACTAGTACTTGTTTTCTAATTCTGTCACGATCCCCGTTTATTTAACTTTTTCCAAAACACTATTCAACATTCACATGGCTTACTTATGATTTCACTGGCCTCACGATCAACATCTTATTCACAATACTCTCACAGTGACTTTCCACCGTACCAAAAGATTACTCTATTCTTAATAATATTTACTGTGAATGCACTCGCTTGATCACTGAACTTTTCTTTATATCTATACTTTCTCTCACAGAGATATCACTGGCAATCACTTCACGTATATGATATTATTCAGTACACAGTCATGTCATATATAAATCAGTAATCAAATTTCAGGCATATATATATATAAATCATGAAGATCAATACACAGGCATTTATATCAATAGATCATAGAGATCAACACACAGGCATTTATATCGATAGATTATAGAGATCAACACACGGGCACTTATATCAATAGATTATAGAGATCAATCCACAGGCATTCATATCAATAGATTATAGAGATCAATCCACAGGCATTATATCAATAGATTATAGAGATCAATCCACAGGCATTTATATCAATAGATTATAGAGATCTACACTCAGGCATTTATATCAATAAATTCTAGGCTCATAGCCTAACACCAATATCTGGTTTACTACCAATATATATAATAATAATCACAGGAAATTAATAATAGTCACAGTAAATTCTTTGATGAATCCTGGTGCTTGCACACACCCACACATAGATATATATGTAAACTGATACTGTGAGCGCTCTGGGTAGGCTCACCACATACTGTGCTCTCTGTGACTTAGACTCAAGTGAGACTTGCTCACGACATATAAAATATCCTGACAAGAAAATATATAGCTAACTAAAGGGGAAATGGGAGGGTAACTGTAAACACCTACTTCACCTATCCTAGGATGACAGTTGGGTTGTAGCTCCTGGTCCAGGCTCTCGCCTCGTTCACCATCCAGAAACACAAGCCCACGCCTTAGGATGTCGCGTCTCGCCGCTTCTGTACACAGCAGGTCCGTGCTTCCCCTACAGTACGTCGCCGGGTTGAAGTCGGTCTCCTGGCCGTCAACTTTCCTCCCAACTACGGCAGCCAGCCTACGTCTCGGCGGTCGTCGCACGTTTCCCAATTAGTCCTTGTCACTGTACTCCCAGAGGAACTGCCTCTCACCACTACGAAGTCACTGTGAAGTTATCAGCCGTCCCAGACGATACTGCTTAAGCTCCACATGCACAGCACCCGACTTCAGAGCACTTGAAGCTCACAACACTGTCAATTCCCTCGTCGTCTAGATATATCGCTAGGTATTTGGGAAGACTTCTCGACGTGCTTGCATCCAACTGTTGACTCGTAGGGTTCCACGAAGGTGGGGTTACTGTCAAACTTGACAGGATCGTCGATCACACGTTCAACCCGGTTGACAAGACGGTCAACCCGGTTCACTCACGGTGGGTTGGCCCGGCCATTAAGCTGTCTCTTATACTGGTGAACCGCCAATGACGACACACGTCGATGCCCGGCCCACTTCTTGCAACGCACCTGTCCCTGAGCACTTGTTGCTCAATATTCTGTCAATTCCTCAGCTGAGCCACCTCTGGGTTGCAGGAAGACCTCACAGAGTGCGTGCCAACAACTGGAGACGCTTACATCCACCGGAGTTCGGTAAATCCGTCACTCAGACAGGATGACCGATCGCGCGTCCTACCTCTCGGACGTGTCGTGAAAGACTGATATCGCCACGGCGCCAACACGGCCGGACCACCATGCCTATGTGACGTCACTTTTTCCAAAGTTGGTTTTCATTGGCTCCCAGTGCCACGTCGCTGACGGTGACCAATCTGGCGCCACTGACGTCACACAGTTTTGGCGGGAGAACAGACTCGCCAGCGCCATATTGGCTCCCTAAAGGGCCTATCCCACAGGCCAAAATACTACATTTTCACAAATTTCTCGGCTCATCGAGAATACTGTTCTCTCCCACATATGTTCAATTGATGCCTGCAATGTAGAGAACGCTCGGGAATAGTGGACATGACTCTTACAGCAGGCGTGGGAGAATTAGAAGGGGGGGAACACCGTCACACTACTCACTATTATCACTTCACATGGTTATCACTACACACGGTTATCACCTCACACGGTTATCACTTGACACGTATATCACTTCATACGGTTATCACTACACACGGTTATCACAAAGCTCGGTTATCACTACACACGGTTATCACTTCACTCGGCTATCACTGCACATGGTTATTACTACATTCGGTTATTACTGCATTCGGTTATCACTACACACGGTTATCACTACACACGGTTATTACTACATTTGGTTATCACTACACACGGTTATCACTACACTCGGTTATCACTACACATGGTTATCACTTCACACGGCTATCACTACACACGGTTATCACTACACACGCTTACCACTACACACGTTCATCACTACACACAGTTATCACTACACCTGGTTATCACTTCACACGGCTATCACTACAGTCGGTTATCACTACACACGTTTATCACTACACACAGTTATCACTTCACTCGGTTATCACTTCACACGGTTATTACTACACACGGTTATCACTGCACACGGGTATCACAACACACGGTTATCACTACTCACAGTTATCAGTACTCACGGTTATCACTTCACATGGTTATCACTACACACGGTTATCACAACACACGGTTATCACTACTCACGAATATTACTTCACTCGGTTATCACTAAACTTGGTTATCACAACACACTTTTATCACTACACACGGTTATCACTACACACGGTTATCACTACACACGGTTATCTCATCACACGGTTATCACTTCACTCGGTTATCACTTCACACGGCTATCACTACTCACGGTTATCACTATATACGGAAATCACTACACACGCTTGTCACTGCACTTGGTTATCACTACACACGGTTTTCACCTCATACGGTTATCACTACACACGGTTATCACTTCACACGGTTATCACTTCATTCGGGTATCACTACACACGGTTATCACTTCACTCGGTTATCACTTCACTCGGTTATCACTTCACACGGCTATCACTACACACGGTTATCACTATATACGGTAATCACTACGCACGCTTGTCACTGCACTTGGTTATCACTGCACACGGTTATCACTGCACACGGGTATCACAACACACGGTTATCACTACACACTGTTATCAGTACTCACGGTTATCACTTCACATAGTTATCACTACACACGGTTATCACAACACACGGTTATCACTACACACGATTATTACTTCACTCGGTTATCACTACACTTGGTAATCACAACACACGGTTATCACTACACACGGTTATCACTACGCACGGTTATTACTACACACGGTTATCACAACACACGGTTATCACTACACACTGTTATCTCTACAAACGGCTATCACTACACACAGTTATCACTACTCACTATTTTCACTTCACATGGTTATCACTACACACGGTTATCACCTCACACGGTTATCACTTGACACGTATATCACTTCATACAGTTATCACTACTCACTATTTCACTTCACATGGTTATCACTACACACGGTTATCACCTCACACGGTTATCACTTGACACGTATATCACTTCATACAGTTATCACTACACACGTTTATCACAAAGCTCGGTTATCACTACACACGGTTATCACTTCACTCGGCTATCACTGCACATGGTTATTACTACATTCGGTTATTACTGCATTCGGTTATCACTACACACGGTTATCACTACACACGGTTATTACTACATTTGGTTATCACTACACACAGTTATCACTACACATAGTTATCACTTCACACGGCTATCACTACAGTCGGTTATCAGTACACACGTTTATCACTACACACAGTTATCACTTCACTCGGTTATCACTTCACAACGTTATCACTACACACGGTTATCACTGCACACGGGTATCACAACACACGGTTATCACTACACACAGTTATCATTACTCACGGTTATCACTTCACATGGTTATCACTACACACGGTTATCACAACACACGGTTATCACTACACACGAATATTACTTCACTCGGTTATCACTACACTTGGTTATCACAACACACTTTTATCACTACACACGGTTATCACTACACACGGTTATCACTACACACGGTTATCACTACACACGGTTATCTCTTCACACAGTTATCACTTCACTCGGTTATCACTTCACACGGCTATCACTACACACGGTTATCACTATATACGGAAATCACTACACACGCTTGTCACAGCACTTGGTTATCACTACACACGGTTATCACTGCACACGGGTATCACAACACACGGTTATCACTACACACAGTTATCAGTACTCACGGTTATCACTTCACATGGTTATCAATACACACGGTTATCACAACATACGGTTATCACTACACACGATTATTACTTCACTCGGGTATCACTACACTTGGTTATCACAACACACGGTTATCACTACACACGGTTATCACAACGCACGGTTATTACTACACACGGTTATCACAACACACGGTTATCACTACACACTGTTATCTCTACAAACGGCTATCACCACACACAGTTATCACCTCACACGGTTATCACCTCACACGGTTATCACTACAAACAGTCATCACCTCATACGGTTATCACTACACACGGTTATCACTTCAAACGGTTGTCACTTCACATGGTTATCACTACACACGGTTATCACGTCACTCGGTTATCACTTCACATGGTTATCACGTCACATGGTTATCACTACACACGGCTATCATACACATGGTTATCACTTCACATGATTATCAGTACACACGGTTATCACAACACACGGTTATCACTACACACGGTTACTACTACACACGGTTATTACTACACTTGGTTATCACTACACACGGTTACCACTACACACGGTTATCACTTCACACGGTTATCACTACACACTCGGTTATCACTACAATCGGTTATCATTACAATGGTGCCCAACCACTTGGGCTGGATGGTAGAGCGACGGTCTCGCGTCATGCAGGTCGGCGTTCAATCTCCGACCGTCCAAGTGGTTGGGCACCATTCCTTCCACCGCCGTTCCATTCCAAATCCTTATCCTGACCCCTTCCAAGTGCTATATAGTCGCAATGGTTTGGCACTCTCCCCTGATAATTAACTACACTCAGTTATCACTTCACACGGTTATCACTGCACACGGTTATCACTCTAAACGGTTATCACTCTACACGGTTATCAGTAAACACGGTTATCACTACACACGGTTATCACTTCACTCGGCTATCACTACACACGGTTATTACTTCACTCGGTTATCACTACACACGGTTATCACTACACACGGTTATCACTACACACGGTTATCACTCTACACGGTTATCACTCTACACGGTTATCACTCTACACGGTTATCACTACACACGGTAATCACTACACACGGTTATCACTTCACTCCGTTATCACTACACACGGTTATTACTTCACTCGGTTATCACTACACACGGTTACCACTTCATTCGGTTATCACTTCACTCGGTTATTACTTCACTCGGTTATCACTTCACTTGGTTATCACTACACACGGTTATCACTACACACGGTTATCACGATACACAGTTATCACTACACACGGTTATCACTACACTTGGTAATCACTACACACGTTTATCACTTCACTCGGTCATCACTACACACGGTTATTACTTCACTCGGCCTCCAGGGGCTCCCGGAGCAAGGTCCCGGGCCTCCAGGGGCAAGGTCCAGGGGCCTCCAGGAGCAAGATCCGAGGCCTCCAGGGGCCTCCAGGAGCAAGGTCCCGGGGCCTCCAGGGGCAAGGTCCCGGGGCCTCCAGGGGCCTCCAGGAGCAAGGTCCCGGGGCCTCCTGGAGCAAGGTCCAGGTGCCAAGTCCCGGGGCCTCCAGGAGCAAAGTCCAGGGGCCAGGTCCAGGGGCCAGGTCCTGGGGCCTCCAGGAGCAAGGTCCAGGAC
>WNGS01006349.1:119460-141466 GCA_020271785.1 Procambarus virginalis | reverse complement strand
ACAAGAGGTTGATAAGAGGCTACTTTACTTATAAGTTACTTATAAATGTTTTTTGTAATTTAAGTATAACATTACTTTAATATTTGCACCATTACATACTGCATACCACATTGTTTACAGCAAATTCTTGCACAAGGGTAGGACATTTTAGGCTGGTTTGTACAGCAACCTAGTTTAATTTATTGTGCTAACCTGGTGTAAGGGTAAGAATTTTTTACACTTGTCTAGAGTTGAACATATATTACAACCTAGCAAGTACATATTTTTATGCAGTATTCATGACAACCCGAGTTGTGTTTGTCAACCTGATATTCATACATATAATTATAGGTATAATTTAACTATAATCATTTCACCTTTGAGTGTTAACCTGTGTCTCTGTACCAACCAAGAGTGATAATGAAGGGCTAGCTTGCGGAATACCGGCATTGATACAGGCTTACCACTCAAATTATAGCGTGTATGATTATACAGTAGTGTATATTTTAAATGATAAACAGCTCTAGTTCGGAACTAGTTGCTTTACTAATTCAAGCGCCAAATAGTTAAAAGTCCATACGACTAGCAAGTACTTTCAAGATGTCTACACTCCAAATGTAAAATTAACCCTTAGAGCCTTAAAGGGCATCTCACACAGGCAGATTAACAAATGTGAAGACATGAGTAATCAAACTCCAGTTAATTATGCAGCACTGGAAAACTATCTTAAGCTTACACGGAACAAATATGACCGTGTGTTTGCAACAAATGAACAGTATCAAGATTTACTGAATAGTTCTAGTATTGATGAAGATACGATGAACAACATTCTCCCAAGAACACTCTGATTATGAAGATGCAATGTTTGAACTAATTCAACGTTATGACAATTGATAAACGCCCATAAGGCCAATATAAATATTGCAGCTACAACTACCCAGAATCAGACGGCACCAGAAGTCAAATTACCATCACTCAGTCTTCCAACTTTTTCTGGAACAGAGGACGAGATTGGGACAATTTCTGGAGCAAATTTGTCGATTCTGTGGATTCTAATGTCAATGTACCAAAGACGACAAAGTTTACGTATTTACAGAGTGTCTTGAAGGATGAAGCCTTTCAGGTAGTCTGTAATCTGAATCACACAGATGACGATTATGACAATGCTGTACAACTACTCAAGGACAACTATGCGAAGCCTGAAAGGACTATCAGAATTTTAACCCAGAAGCTGTTAGATATTAAACATCCAAAAACAGCAGTCTCACTCCAAGCCTTTAGATTGGAGCTTGAGTCTTTGCTTAAGCACTTAAAAATAAAGTAAACTTGGATGAATCAGACTGGATAATCCAAGTCCATATGACTCGCAAATTACCCAGGGACATCCTGGATAAGTTGTTTGTGTGTGTATGGAAAGTCATATCTGACAGTAACAGAGATTACAAAGGGGTTACAAACCATCATAGAACGAGAAAGAGTTATCCAGATGAAAAGCGACATCTAAACCTTCGTCTACTACTAATAGTAAACAACAGAGTACAAACAGTACTCCAAACAAATCTAAAACAACTTCTCCCTCCCCAAAGTGGAGACAAGGCAGTGTGGACATACGCAGTTGGTACCTCCAAACCTACAGGTAACGCGTCACCAAATCGGTGACTCCTCAAGATACTGTTAACGTCTGGAGACCATGTCTGTTCTGTGAACAATCACATTCTGTACAATTGCAGACGATACCCCGATCGTGCAACACGCATAAAACGACTCAAGGAGTTACATAGATGTACCAAGTGTATAAGGGAACATCATCCCGACAGCTGCACATCAACATACGCACCTGTTATAGGTGCCATAAGGGTCAACACCATACAGCACTTTGTGGGGATTCAAGTACAAAGTCTGCCAAACCACAGGAGGAGGAAGGAACTAACACCTCAGTACAGCTTTGTACTGTGCTACCTGACATAAGTGTTTTCTCAACAAGGTCTAAACATAAATCAGCTCTACCTACTGCACGATTGATCATTAGAAATGGAGAGAACAAAGCCACCGTACGTGGATTATTTGATCAAGGGTCCCAATTGACCTTTATATCCAAAGAGTTGGTAGATACCCTGAAACTTACACCTGTAGAGGAGACACGAATAAACATAGCAGGATTCCTGACTGACTCAGGAGCCCGAGTTTTCAAGGTAGTACAACCCAAAGTACGATTAGGAGGTTACGAACAAATGTACAAGCTCTAGTAGTAGATAGATTCCCAACAGATCTATATGTATATGGTCTGGGGACAACAGCCAAATTCCTAGAAAAAAGGGGAATTCATTTGGCTGATAATATCACAACAGATAACCTTTCCAATATTGGAATCCTTATGGGATCAGATGTCTACCATAAGTTTATCAAAGGAAAGGAATACAAACACGGTATGAACGTGTTACCATCTGCAGGTGGCTATTTGCTAACAGGCCCTGTATTACGGCTAAACCAACCAAGAGTTTATACCACAGGGGGAGACGACCAATTAAGAGTATGACTGAGGCCTACAGTCACCACGTAATCCAAAGTTGTCTCACACTCACCATATGCTACTCCCGTAATGCACAATAAACACAGCACCATAGGACTAAATAAAATGATTAATGTAAATATTGAAAGCAAGGGAATGAAAGCCAAGTACGCTTACCACAATTACCAATACCTGAGTGCAGCTCCTAGGACAAGCCCCCAATTATATGTGATGGTAAAGTAGTGGAGCATGGTGGTCGGCAGTCTTCCACTGGCAGATGTTAAGGCCGGGCCACATAAATGTAAGTTATAAAAAAAAAGGAAAAAAAAAGAGTGACTGCGTGTTTGATAATCTGTGGAAAGGTAAGGGAAGAGACATAAAACACAATAATAAACAATCCTCTTTAATAACACTAAGAAACAAATTGAAATAAAGGCAAAATCTTGGCTTAATGGTGCAGAACAACAAGTGGAAAATAACTGGACATAAAACTGGATTACGTTAAAGGGAGGAGAAGTGACATACAATAACAAGCAAAATAATATTAGTGCTGGGAATATATGCGCTAGCTATAAACCTCTATTTGATCACATGAGGTGAGTCAACTCAGGTGTTCATAGCATGAGAGCACTAGATATTCTGGTGAGAGAATGGCTGGGTGGCCCTGACAATGGCTAGCGAGGAATGTGATTGGCGTGGAGCTGGAGTGGTGTGTTGTTTAATGGCCAATGAGAACGCAGCGTCCAGTAACAAGCAGTTTGTCTGGGACTGTAGCCGTCGACGCGACCAGGTGTGCAGAAGTGGGGGGAAGGAGGGAGTTGCAGGTGCATGTGGCTGTCTTGATATATACGTTAAGCCACTATAAAACGTATCTTGCATATTGTTGAGAATGGGACGATGAGAAGATATAGCAGGCTCAATCTCTGGGAAGAGATTATCGTCACAATCACTACACACGGTTATCACTACACTCGGCTATCACTACACAGGGTTATCACTTCACACAGATATCACTGCACACTGTTATCACTACACACGGTTATCACTGCACACGGTTATCACTTCACATGGTTATCACTACACACCGTTATCACTACACATAGTTGTCACTACACACGGTTATCACTGCACACGGTTATCACTACACACGGTTATTACTACACACAGTTATCACTTCACACGGTATCACTACACACACTTATCACTACACTCGGTTATCTTTACTCACGTTTATAACTTCCCTCGGTTATCACTACACACAGTTATCATTACACACGGTTATCACTCCACACGGTTATGACTACTCACGGTTATCACTACACACGGTTATCACTACACTCGGTTATCACTACACACGGGTAATACTGCACACGGTTATCACTACTCACTATTATCACTTCACATGGTTATCACTACACACGGTTATCACCTCACACGGTTATCACTTGACACGGTTATCACAACACACGGTTATCACTACACACGGTTATCACTACACACAGATATCACTACACTCAGTTACCAGTACATTCGGTTATCACTACACACTGTTATCACTTCATACGGTTATCACTACACACGGTTATCACAAAGCTCGGTTATCACTACACACGGTTATCACCTCACTCGGCTATCACTGCACATGGTTATCACTACACTCGGTTATCACTACATATTGTTATCACTTCACACAGCTATCACTACACTCGGTTATCACTACACACGGTTATCACTACACACGGAAATCACTACACACAGTTATCACTACTCACGGTTATCACTTCACATGGTTATCACTACACACGGATATCACTAGACTCGGTTAACACTACACACGGTTATCACTACACACGGTTATCACTTCATACGGTTATCACTACACTTGGTTATCACTACACACGGTTATCACTAAACACGGGTATCACTAGACACGGTTATCACTACACACAGTTACCACTACTCACGGTTATAACTTCACATGGTTATCACTACACACGGTTATCACTACACACAGTCATCACTACACACGGTTATCACTACACATGGAAATTACTACACACGCTTATCACTACACTCGGTTATCACAACACACGGTTATTACTACACACGAGTATCACTACACAAGGTTATCACTATTCTCAGTTATCACTACTCACGGTTATCACTTCACATAATTATCACTTCACATAGGTATCACTACACACGGTTATCAATTCAGTTATCAATACTCACGGTCATCATTTCACATGGTTATCACGACACACGGTTACCACTACAAACAGCAATCACTAAACACGGTTATCATTACACACGGCTATCACTACACATGGTTATCACTTCACACGGCTATCAATACACACGGTTATCACTTCACACGGAAATCACTACACATGTTTATCACTACACTCGGTTATATCTACACACGGTTATCACTTCACACGGTTATCACTACACACGGTTATCACTTCTCTCGGTTCTCACTACATACAGGAATCACTAGACACGGTTATCACTGCACACGGCTATCACTACCCATGGTTATCACTACACACTTTTATCACTACACACTGTTATCACTACACTCGGTTATCACTACACACAGTTATCATTACACACGGTTATCACTCCACACGGTTATGACTACACACGGTTATCACTACACACGGTTATCACTACACTCGGTTAACACTACACACGGTTATCACTACACGGAAATCACTACACACGCTTATCACTACACGGAAATCACTACACACGCTTATCACTACACTTGGTTATCACTACACTCGGGTATTACTGCACACGGTTATCACTACTCACTATTATCACTTCACATGGTTATCACTACACACGGTTATCACCTCACACGGTTATCAATTGACACGGTTATCACAACACATGGTTATCACTACACACGGTTATCACTACACACGGATATCACTACACTCTGTTATCACTACATTCGGTTATCACTACACACGGTTATCACTTTATACGGCTTATCACTACACACGGTTATCACAAAGCTCGGTTATCACTACACACGGTTATCACCTCAATCGGCTATCACTGCACATGGTTATCACTACACTCGGTATCACTACACATGGTTATCACTTCACACCGCTATCACTGCACTTGGTTATCACTACACACGGTTATCACTGCACACGGGTATCACAACACACGGTTATCACTACACACAGTTATCAGTACTCACGGTTATCACTTCACATGGTTATCACTACACACGGTTATCACAACACACGGTTATCACTACACACGATTATTACTTCACTCGGTTATCACTACACTTGGTTATCACAACACACTGTTATCACTAAACACGGTTATCACTACACACGGTTATCACAGCACACGGTTATCACTACACATTGTTATCTCTACAAACGGCTATCACTACACACGGTTATCACCTCACACGGTTATCACTACAAACGGTTATCACCTCATACGGTTATCACTACAAACGGTTATCACCTCATACGGTTATCACTACAAACGGTTATCACCTCATACGGTTATCACTACACACGGTTATCACTTCACTCGGTTATCACTTCATTCGGTTATCACTACACACGGTTATCACTTCACTCGGTTATCACTTCATACGGTTATCACGTCACATGGTTATCACTACACACGGCTATCATACACACGGTTATCACTTCACATGGTTATCAGTACACACGGTTATCACTACACACGGTTATCACAACACACGGTTATCACTACACACGGTTATCACTACACATGGTTATTACTACACTTGGTTATCACTACACACGGTTACCACTGCACACGGTTACCACTACACACGGTTATCACATCACACTAGGATATCACTACAAACGGTTATCATTACAATGGTGCCCAACCACTTGGGCTGGATGGTAGAGCGACGGTCTCGCGTCATGCAGGTCGGCGTTCAATCTCCGACCGTCCAAGTGGTTGGGCACCATTCCTTCCTCCGCCGTTCCATTCCAAATCCTTATCCTGACCCCTTCCAAGTGCTATATAGTCGCAATGGCTTGGCACTCTCCCCTGATAATTCCCTACACTCAGTTATCACTTCGCACGGTTATCACTGCACACGGTTATCACTCTAAACGGTTATCACTACACACGGTTATCAGTACACACGGTTATCACTACACACGGTTATCACTTCACTCGGTTATCACTACACACGGTTATCACTTCACTCGGTTATCACTTCACTCGGTTATTACTTCACTCGGTTATCACTACACTTGGTTATCACTACACACGGTTATCACTACACACGGTTATCACCACACACGGTTATCACTACACACGGTTATCACTACACACGGTTATCACTCCACATGGTTATCACTACACACGGTTATCACGACACACGGTTATCACTACACACGGTTATCACTACACACGGTTATTACTTCACTCGGTGATCACTACACATGGTTATTACTTCACTCGGCCTCCAGGGGCCAGGTCCAGGGGCCAGGTCCCGGGGCCTCCCGGAGCAAGGTCCAGGGGCCTCCAGGGGCCAGGTCCAAGGGCCTTCAGGAGCAAGGTCCAGGGGCCTCCAGGGGCCAGGTCCAAGGGCTCCAGGAGCAAGGCCCAGGGGCCAGGTCCCGGGGCCTCCAGGAGCAACGTCCAGGGGCTCCAGGGGCCAGGTCCAAAGGCCTCCAGGAGCAAGGTCCAGGGGCCTCCAGGGGCCAGGTTCCGGGGCCTCCAGGGGCCAGGTTCCGGGGCCTCCAGGGGCCAGGTCCGGGGCCTACAGGGGCCAGATTCCGAGGCCTCCAGGGGCCTTGTGCAGGGGCTAGATCCCGGGGCCTCCAGGAGCAAGGTCCCGGGGGCCTCCAGGAGCAAGGTCCAGGGGCCTCCAGGGGCGAGGTCCGAGGCCTCCAGGAGCGAGATCCCGAGGCCTCCAGGGGCCATGTCCAGGGGCCAGGTCCCAGGGCCTCCAGGGGCCAGGTCCCAGGGGCCTCAAGGGCCAGGTCCCGGGACTTCCAGGAGCATGGTCCAGAGGCCTCCAGGGGCAGGTCGAGCGGCCTTCAGGGGCAGGTCCCAGGGCCTCCAGGGGCCAGGTCCATGGGCCTCCAGGGGCAAGGTCCAGAGGCCTCCAGGGGCCAGGACACGGGGCCTCCAGGGGCAAGGTCCAGGGGCCTCCAGGGGCCAGGACCCGGGGCCTCCAGGGGCAAGGTCCAGGGGCCTCAAGGGGCCAGGTCCATGGGCCTCCAGGAGCAAGGTCCAGCGGCCTCCAGGGGCCAGGACCCGGGGCCTCCAGGGCCTCCAGGGGCCAGGACCCGGGCCTCCAGGGGCAAGGTCCAGGGGCCTCCAGGAGCAAGGTCCAGCGGCCTCCAGGGGCCAGGACCCGGGGCCTCCAGGGCCAGGTCCATGGGCCTCCAGGAGCAAGGTCCAGCGGCCTCCAGGGGACAGACCCGGGGCTCCAGGGGCCTCCAGGGGCCAGGACCCGGGGCCTCCAGGGCCAGGTCCATGGGCCTCAGGAGCAAGGTCCAGCGGCCTCCAGGGGCCAGGACCCGGGGCCTCCAGGGGCCTCCAGGGGCCAGGACCCGGGGCCTCCAGGGGCAAGGTCCAGGGAACCTGAACCGCCGCTAAAGTGACGCTGAGCCTCCCAATAACTTTAATATCTTAGATAATAAATATTAGTTAGAGGGAAAGTTTATTTGGACATTGTTAATGGGATGAACTTAATGGGTAAAGTGGAGTTGAGGAGGTTAAAGGTAGGGTTGTTGTTCTTGTTGTTGTTGTTGTTGTTGTTCTTGTTGTTGTTCTTGTTCTTGTTCTTATTGTTGTTATTTCAGACTCAGCAACTGGGAACAACAGGGTGCAATTGGCACGATAAAGGGCTGATGGAAAGTGGTGAAGAGTTGAGTGGTAAATGGTAGGGACGGTGGTGAAGGGTAGGGAAGGTGGTGAAGGTTAGGGGTTATGGTGATGGGTAGGGAAGGTGGTGAAGGGTAGGGAAGGTGGTGAAGGTTAGGGGTTATGGTGATGGTAGGACGGTGGTGAAGGGTAGGGAAGGTGGTGAAGGTTAGGGAAGGTGATGAAGGTTAGAGGTTATGGTGATGGGTAGGGAAGGTGGTGAAGGTTAGGGGTTATGTGTGATGGGTAGGGAAGGTGGTGAAGGTTAGGGGTTAGGTGATGGGTCGGGAAGGTGGTGAAGGTTCGGGGTTAGGGTGATGGGTAGGGAAGGTGATGAGGGTAGGGAAGGTGGTGAAGGTTAGGGGTTATGGTGATGGGTAGGGAAGGTGGTGAAGGGTAGGGAAGGTGGTGAAGGTTAGGGAAGGTGGTGTGCGAAGGTCGTAGGGAAGGTGGTGAAGGGTAGGGAAGGTGGTGAAGGGTAGGGAAGATGGGAAGGTAAGAAAGGTGGTAAGAGTAGAAAAGTTTGTGACGGGTATGGAGGGTGGAAAAGAGTAGGGAAGATAATGCTGGGTAGGGAAGGTGGTGAAAGGTAGGGAAATGATGAAGGTTAGGGGTGGTGGTGAAGGGTAGGGAAGGTAGTGAAGGGTAGGGAAGGTGGTGAAGGATAGGGTGGTAAAGGGTAGGGAAGATAGTGAAGGTAAGAAAGGTGGTGAAGGGTAGGAAGGTAGGTGAAAAAGTAGGAAGCTTATGAAGGGTAAGGGTGGTGGTGAAGGGTAGAATGGGTGTTGGTGAAGGGTAGGGAAGGGTGGTTAGGGTTGGGAAGGTGATGACGGGTCGAGAAGGTGGTGAAGGGTAAGGAAGGTGGTGAGGGTGTAGGGACGGTGGTGACGGGTAGGGAAGGTGTGAAGGGTAGGAAAGGTGGTGATGGTTAGGGGTAGAAGTGAAGGGTAGGATGGTGTTGAGCACTGTAGGTGTTGAGCACTGATGGTATTGAGCACTGTAGGTCTGAACAATGTAGCTGTTGATCACTGTAGACGTTGATGATTGTAGGTGTTGATCACTGTAGTGTTGTTGAGCACTGTAGCTCATGATATGTACTGTGAGCATGTAGGTTTGAGCACTGTAGGTGTTGATGGGGTGTTGCTGTTTGAGCACTGAAATGATGAGCACTGTAGATGTCAATCGTTTTAGTGTGTTCACTATAGATCTGGAGCACTGTAGGTGTGAGCACTGTAGGTGTTGAGCACTGTAGATGTTGGACACTGCAGGTTTTGATCATTGTATGTGTTGAGCACTGTAGGTGTTGAGCACTGTAGATGTTGGACACTGTAGGTTTTGATCACTGAAGTGTTGATCACTGTCGGTGTTGATCACTGAAGATGTGATCACTGTAGTGTTGAGCACTGTAGATGTTGATCACTGTAGTGTGTTGATCATGTATGTGTTGAGCACTGTACGTGTTGAGCACTGTAGATTTTGATCACTGTATGTGTTGAGCACTGTAGATGTTGATCACTGTAGGTGTTGATCATTGTATGTGTTGAGCACTGTAAGTTTGAGCACTGTAGGTGTTGATCACTGTAGATGATAAGCACTCTAGGTGTTGATCACTGTAGATGTTGATCACTGTTGGAGTTGATCACTGTAGGT
Source organism: Procambarus virginalis (assembly GCA_020271785.1). Taxonomy (NCBI): domain Eukaryota; kingdom Metazoa; phylum Arthropoda; class Malacostraca; order Decapoda; family Cambaridae; genus Procambarus; species Procambarus virginalis. The sequence continues at coordinate 131,427 of WNGS01006349.1, read as the reverse complement.
GTTGATCACTGTATATGTTGAGTACTGTAGATGGTGGTCACTGTTGATGTTGAGCGTTATATGTGTTGTGCAATGTAGGTGTTGAGCACTGTACGTGTTGAGCGCTGTAGGTGTTGAGCACTGTACGTGTTGAGCAATGTAGGTGTTGAGCACTGTACGTGTTGAGCAATGTAGGTGTTGAGCACTGTACGTGTTGAGCAATGTAGGTGTTGAGCACTATTGGTATTTTGCACTCTAGGTTTGAGCCATGTAGGTGTTGATCATTGATCACTGAAGATGTTGATCACTGTAGATGTTGATCACTATAGGTGTTGAGGACCGTAGGTGTTGAGCACTCTAGGTGTTGATCACTATAGATCTGGAGCACTGTAGGTGTTGAGCACTGTAGATGTTGGGCACTGAAGGTTTTGATCACTGTAGAAGTTGATCAATGTAGGTGTTTATCACTGTCGGTGTTGAGCACAGTAGGTGTTGAGCACTTTATAGGTTGAGCACTGTAGGTGTTGTGCACTGCAGATGTTGATCACTGTAGACGTTGATCCCTGAAGATGTTGATCACTGTAGGCGTAAGCACTGCCTATGTTGGGCACTGTAGATGTTGATCACTGTAGGTTTTGATTATTGTAAGTGTTGAGCACTGTATATTTGATCACTGTAGTTGTTGAGGACTTTAGGTGTTGATCTGTATAGGTGTTGAGCACTATAGATGTTCACCACTGTAGATATTAGTTACTGTAGGTGTTTAGCACTGTTGGTGTTGAAGATTGTAGGTGTTGAGAACTTTAGGTGTTGAAGACTGTAGGTGTTGATCCCTGTTCGTGTTGTGCCCTCTAGGTGTTGAGCACTGTATCAGTTGATCACTGTAGACGTTGATCACTGTAGATGTTGAGCACTGTAGGTGTTGAGCACTGTAGGTGTTGAGGAATGTAAATGATGAGCACTGTATATGTTAATCGCTGTAGGTGTTGAGCACTGTAGGTGTTGAGCACTGTAGGTGTTGAGCACTGTAGGTGTTGATCTCTGTAGATGTAGTGCACTGTAGGTGTTGATCACTGTAAGTGTTGAGCACTGTAGATTTTGATCACTGTAGTTGTTGAGCACTGTAGGTGTTGAGCACTGTAGTTGTTGAGCGCTGTAGCTGTTGATCACTGTAGATGATCACTGTAGGTGTTGAGCACTATAGGTGTTGAGCACTGTGGGTGTTGGGTAATGTAAATGATGAGCACTATAGATGTTAATCGCTCTAGGTGCTGATCACTATAGATCTGGAGCCCTGTAGGTGTTGAGCACTGTAGGTGTTGAGCACTGATGGTATTGAGCACTGTAGCTGTTGATCACTGTAGACGTTGATGACTGTAGGTGTTGATCACTGTAGTTGTTGAGCACGTGTAGGTGTTGAGTACTGTAGGGGTTGAGCACTGTAGATGTTGATCACTGTAGGTGTTGAGCACTGTAGGTGTTGATCAGTGAAGGTGTTGAGCACTGTAAATGATGAGGACTGTAGATGTTATTCGCTTTAGGTGTTGATCACTATAGATCTGGAGCACTGTAGGTTTTGATTACTGAAGTTGTTGAGCAATGTAGTAGGTGTTGATCACTCTTGATGTTGAGCACTATATGTGTTGTTGAGCGCTGTAGGTGTTGAGCACTGTACGTGTTGAGCAATGTAGGTGTTGAGCACTGTACGTGTTGAGCAATGTAGGTGTTGAGCACTGTTGGTGTTTTGCACTGTAGGTGTTGAGCACTAAAGATGTTGATCAGTGTAGGTGTTGATTACTGTATGTGTTGAGCACTGTAAATTTTGATCACAATAGTTGTTGAGCACTGTAGGTGTTGAGCACTTTAGGTATTGAGCACTGTAGGTGTTGATCACTGAAGATGTTGATCACTGGAGGTGTTGAGCACTGTAGGTGTTGAACACTGTTGGTGTTGACCACTGTTGTTGTTGAGCACTGTAGGTGTTGATCACTGTAGATGTGGAACACTGTAGATGTTGATCACTATAGGTGTTGATCACTGAACGTTTTGAGCACTGTAGGTGTTTATCACTATAGATCTGGTGCACAGTAGGTGTTGAGCACTGTATGTGTTGAGCCTGTAGATGTTGGGCACTGTAGGTGTTGAGCACTGTAGATTTTGATCACTGTAGTTGTTGTGCGCTGTAGGTGTTGAGCACTGTAGATGTTCATCAATGTAGGTGTTGATCACTGTCGGTGTTGTGCACAGTAAGTGTTGAGCACTTTATATGTTGAGCACTGTATGTGTTGATCACTGTAGATGTTGATCACTGTAAGTGTTGAGCACTGTAGGTGTTGAGCTCCGTTGGTGTTGAGCACTGTAGATATTAAGAACTGTAGATGTTGATCACAATAGGTGTTGAGCAGTGTAGAAGTTGATCACTGTAGGTGTTGATCAGTATATATTTGGAGCACTGTACGTGTTGAGCACTGTAGGTGGTGAGCACTGTAGGTGTTGAGCACTGTAGATGTTGGGCACTAGATGTTGATCCTGTAGATGTTAATAACTGTAGGTGTTGAGCACTGCCTATGTTGGGCACTGTAGATGTTCATCACTATGGGTTTTGATTATTGTAAGTGTTGAGCACTCTAGGTGTTGATCAGTGTAGGTGTTGAGCCCTGTAGGGTTTGAGCACTGTAGGTGTTGAACACTGTAGGTGATTGAGACACTGTAGTGTTGATCACTGTAGATGTTGAGCACTGTAGGTGTTGATCACTGTAGATGTTGAGCACTGTAGGTGTTGATCTCTGTAGATGTGAGCACTGTAGGTGTTGAGCACTGTAGGTGCTGATCAGTGTAGGTGGTGATCATTGTAGATTTTGATCACTGTAGGTGCTGATCACTGTAGGTGTTGATCACTGTAGGTGTTGAGAGCAGACTTATACCCTTCACCATCCAACACTGCCTTGGATCGAACGCTTTCATTTGACAGCCGACTTTGGCCTTACACCTCACTGTGGCCTGCACTCACACCTCACTGTGGCCTGCACTCACACCTCACTGTGGCCTGCACTCACACCTCACTGTGGCCTGCACTCACACCTCACTGTGGCCTGCACTCACACCTCACTGTGGCCCGCACTCACACCTCACTGTGGCCTGCACTCACACCTCACTGTGGCCCGCACTCACACCTCACTGTGATTATCTCAGTTTCTGTTAAAATTAGATAACAAAAAATCACTTAGTTTCCACTTGGATATATTTGATAAATTTTTAGTAATTGAAATATGATTATAATGGTGAGAGTGGCATCACTTGCGGTGTTGTGGTTGTTAGCGGAGGTGGCGTGCAGCGGCCTGCGTCGTGAGGTGGAGCGCCTGCAGGACACGCGGGGCGCCGCCATCACTAGGATCCTCTTTGGTATAGAGACCACCTACGAGAGAAGCATCTGGACCCGGCTGCCCCTCGTCGGCACTCTTCCCCACCTGTACGAACTCTACAGCCGGCGGCGCCTCCTGGTGGCCGGTTACTTCCCGGCCGTCGGAGCCTCCTGCGGCGACGGTGTCACGAAGGTCGCTCTGGCCCTCGGTGCCCTCATCCTGCTGGCGCTGGGCTTCCTGCCCCTCTACTTCCACGGGCTCACGCAGGAGGACGAGGCCCTCCAGCAGTCAAGTTCGAGGTGCCGCTGCTGGGCCTCCCGCAGGAGGCTGGTACCCTCGCTGGAGGCCCTGGAGATGTACACGTCCTGGCTGAGGCTGGCACCCTCGCTGGAGGCCCTGGAGAGGTACACGTCCTGGCTGAGGCTGGCACCCTCGCTGGAGGCCCTGGAGAGGTACACGTCCCGGTGGAGGCTGGAATTCCTTAGAAAATGGTGTCTGACGCTGAGGGCCTTTGAGGAGCTGTTGCGGAGGCTGGGGCACATAACCTTCTGGTACATCTACCAGGTGGAAGGTCAGGTCCTGGAAGGGCTCGAGTCCTCCCAGACCACAAGGCTCCAGTACCAGTGGTTTGGTGCACCTCCTCCTTCCTCGGAGAATACCTCGGACCCTGAGGCTAAGCTCACACTCCTGCTCAAGAAAAGTGAGGAAAAGGAGAAGGAAGAGAACGGATTGCAGGAGAAGATACTAGCCAAGGAGAAGAAGATACTAGCCAAGGAGGAGAAGAAACTAGCCGAGGTGGAGAAGAAACTAGCCACGGCGGAGGAGAAACTAGCTAAGGAGGTAAAGAAACAAGCCAAGGAGAATGAGGCACTGAAAATGAAGAAAACCAGAAAAGAAAAAGAAACGAATGGTGTTATGTTCCGCCTAGGCGTGTGTGTCACCAACATATTCTGCTCCCTGATATTCATCCTTTTGGTCCTGTGGACCGGCAGCGTCCTGTTGTTCATCTTCCCCCTCCTTATTCTGGCCTACATTCTTGGGGCCATGTTCCCGGGCGTGGCCACCTTGCTCTTCAACATTGTTATGGTAATATTGATAGCTTCGATTGCCTTGTTTATCATCGTGTTATTACCACTTATATTAATTGCGATGATTTTGGTTCACTTCTTCCCCATCGAGACGTTGTCGCCCGCCGTGGAGAAGATGGAGAGGTGGGCAGACAGATGCAGACGGCCACTAGAGCGCGCGTCCTCCTAGCGGTCCGGTGCTCGGGCAGGGTGACAGTGAAGGTCACTCCGGTCCCTCCTAGCGGTCCGGTGCTCGGGCAGGGTGACAGTGAAGGTCACTCCGGTCCCTCCTAGCGGTCCGGTGCTCGGGCAGGGTGACAGTTTAGGTCACTCCGGTCCCTCCTAGCGATCCGGTGCTCGGGCAGGGTGACAGTTTAGGTCACTCCGGTCCCTCCTAGCGGTCCGGTGCTCGGGCAGGGTGACAGTGAAGGTCGCTCTGGTCCCCGTTGCAGTTCTACCTCTGGCTTGCTCCCTTAAGCACTACTACGTCTGGTGGGAGAGGTAGTGGAATCGGTTATTGATCCGGAGATGGTATTGGAACCGGTTATGTCTAGGAAACAGGTTGTGAACCCAGTCAGTATTTTGGGACAGGAGCTGTAACCATTACAGCTGGAAGTTAGATATTTGTGCATGCTTGAATATAATTTTTTTTAATGTGTTATCAATCATTGCTATAGATCAATATGTTTGCCTCAATAAATTTGAAGCAGGACGACGGGATCGAACTACCATATTGCGGTCCAATGGGCACCCAACCCGTGGACGACAATATGGTAAAGGTTATACAGCCTAAAGTCCGCCCGTTGATGTCGGTCTCGGATGCGTGCTCCGTCCCACTGTTCTGCTCCAAACATTTTTCTAGTGAAATATCACAAGCCAAGGTGTATTATAGTATACCTAGTTATACTATAATAATTATTATAATAATACTTGTTGTATTAAATTAAATAATTAACACTCTTCCTTCTGCTTGGTCTTGAAGGAAGCCGGCCTCGGCTTGGGGATGGGCAATGTTCTGAGGGCTACAAGCATTGGTAGCTGAGTGAGGCTGAAGAGAAGACTGACTGGTTCTAGATAGTAGGCATCCATCAGTCTATGGAGTTGCGCTCTGGTTGTCGGTCTGGAGTGGCCTCTCCAGGGCACAAAGCCAGGGTAAGTTGATACGGGGAAGAAGTTAGTACCCAAGAAGCAGGTTCCCACCCCCCTCTCCACGGCGCCGAAAGTTTCCAATGGAAAGGCAAACACCAGTACAATTGGTTCCAGCCCCATCTTAGGAGTTGTCAGAACGAGGTTGAAGGCAACAACGAATTGCCTTAGGGGGCTCCAGCTCTGGAAGTTACTCCGAAGTTGGTAAAAGAAGGCACAAGGACTCCAAGCCCAGAGACTGGTTCTACTGAGAAATAATTAGTTACTGCGACGAGACAGGAAAAGAGTCAACAGACCAGTGAGCAGAGAAAGGAGAGTGGTGATAGCCTGCTGTGTCCTCAACGTGTACACGGAGGAGGACCTGCAAGTGACAGACGAGCACGGAGACGACGAGCCATCCTGCGCGTCAGTGTGGACCTATAACGAGCGGGATACCACCTGTCATCGCAGAGCAGATTTACTAGGAACCAAACCCCGTCTGCCATCGTGACATGGAATCTACGAATAATATAATGGATTGATAAGGGAGATAATCTTTATTTTCCCATTGTCTCTTGAGCCAGGTTTAGTTTCTCTAATAGGGAGTGATAACATTAGATTTAATGCAAAGAGATTTTCAGACTCATTGATGTGTGTAAGGATATAAATTAATGACTAGGTTTATTTATGTATATGTGCAAGAAGGTAAAAAAATGCTTGGGTGATAGTCACGAGCAGTTTTGAATGTGACTGAAAAAGTGGGAGTTTTTCACCTGTGGCCAATATAGATATTATTCAGTAAACCTTCATGTTTTTATACTAGCGTGTGTGCTTTCTATCCTCCATTGTCACTATGGTTTTAACGAGTGAGTTGTTGCACACCATACCCTTTCAGAAAGTACTATACTGGGACCTCGTTCTGACAGTTCCTGCAACGGAGCTGGAACCAATCGTATCGGCGTTTGCCTTTCCATTGCAGACTTTCGGCGCCGAGGAGAGGAGGGACATGGGTAAAAAGGGTAAAAGCTTCTCCCCTGTATCAACCTACCCTGGCTTTGCGCCCTGGAGAGGCCACAACCAGAGCGTAACTCGATAGTCTCCTGAAACTGATGGATGCTTACAAAAAAATGGGAAATTTATGATACTGCCACTGAGATTAGAGTATTACTTAGTATTTCTGGGCCGAGAACCTGAACGGATCCAGTTGGCGACCTGGTTTTGACGGTTTATGCTGGACGGCTCGGTCAGAGTGGACTTTCCACGTTTACGGACGCACCTGCAGAAGGAGGCTATAAGAGGACTGAGTCACTTCATTGATTTGGGTGAAAGGCCGGGATCGAGAAGGAACCCAACTCCGTAGTGAACTGAGATGCTTCCCGGTGGTGATCAGTGGCCCCCAGTAGGACGGGGTGCTAAGACCCGCAACACGAACAATAGGAAAGTTGGCGAACGATAGGGAATGTAGTTGATGGCTGGAATGATAGTAAGTGGTATGGAAGATGGTAAAGAATAACGAAGGTCAGGTAATTATTAGCAGCACTAAGCCACAGTGATGAAAGGTAAGAAAGATTGAGAAAGATTGTGAATGATGGTGAAGGGTTGGGAAGATGATGAAGGGTTGAGAAGATGGTGAAGGGTTGAGAAGATGGTGAAGGGTTGGGAAGATGGTGAAGGGTTGGGAAGATGGTGAAGGGTTGGGAAGATGGTGAAGTGTTGGGAAGATGGTGAAGGGTTGGGAAGATGGTGAAGGGTTGGGAAGATGGTGAAGGGTTGGGAAGTTGGTGAAGGGTTGGGAAGATGGTGAAGGGTTGGGAAGATGGTGAAGGGTTGGGAAGATGGTGAAGGGTTGGGAAGATGGTGAAGGGTTGGGAAGATGGTGAAGGGTTGGGAAGATAGTGAAAGTTATGGAACGGGGTGAAAAATAGAGAAGGTATTGAAGGGTAGTGAAGATGGTGAAGCAAACGGGAAGGGAATTATCAAGGGAAAGCGCCAAGCCATTAACACTATTTACCACTTGGAAGGGGTTTGGATAAGGATATAGGATGAGACAGGGGAAAGGAATGGTCCCCAACCACTTGGACGGTCGCGGATTGAACGTTGACCTGCATGAAGCGAGACCGTCGCTCTACCGTCCTGCCCAAGTCCAGGTGAGCAGTGAAGAGAGGATGTAGTAAACATATGGCGTCCGTGACCCGAGCCACGCCGGGTACTTTCTCAACTAGCATAATATAAGGAAATAGTTGCAGTGGAAAACCGGTCAGACTCGGTGTGCCTTCTAGTGTAACCAGTCAGCTCTGGGTAACAGGTTTTGAAACTGGTTAGGTCTGGGTGAGAAATAGTGGAATCGGTTAGGCCTCTTAGGGAGATATGTAGTACAATGGGTTAGACCTGGTAGGGTAAGTAGGGAAACCGTTTAGTGCTGCTCTAATTGTTGCTTACTTTGGGTATTACGTTGTGCCGTCTTGACGTCCTGATGGGTTCGCTTATATAACTGGCTCGAGGCTCGTCTTTGTATTCAAACTTACTACATCATTTTGAAGTAAGCTTGAAATCCAGCCCACCCTCCGAATAGACAGTACATTTTAATACTGAATGTAATAAGTACATTCCTGACTATCGGCATAGTTCATAAATACACTTAATCGCCAGCATCGCACCAAAATATTGTGAATGTTAGAGTTTACCAGAAAAACTATATAGAAAACCATGACCTAACCTAACCTTCTTAGTGTAGGAGGACAAGCATGTAAATAGCATTTATTGCTTCTTAATTACAATTAGTACTTTACCTATAGCTATGTTGATATAATTAGATATATACAATTTTATAAAACTAATAAAACAAAACTAAAGTCGTTCAATAAGTTATATAGTAACTAAGGATATTTTCAAATTTTGTATAAAATATCTATTGTTTAATAAAACTGAAAAAAGAAATTCTTTATATTTAAAACTTATGTACATAGAAGTTAACACGAGAACTTCATCCTAAAATTTTGAGTGTATTAACAGAAAATGAGGAAAATATATGGGGAGGTAAATGTAATGGCACAATTAAGTGTATTTATGTACTATGCAGACAGGTAATGAATGTACTTGTTATATTTAGTATTAAAACGTACTGTTTAATCGGAGGAGTGACGGTGTCCCCCCTTATATTTCTCCCACGCCAGCTGTAAGAGTCATATCTACTTTACCCGAACGTTCTCTGCATTCCAGGGAACAATTTGACATATGTGGGAGCATGAGGTGTTCTCACATTTGCGAGAAATTAGCCAAAGAAGAGTGTTTTGGCCAGTGGCTTAGGCCCTATTGGACGCCAAGATGGCGCCAGCCCCTACGTTTTCCCGCCAAGACGTTATGATGTCAGTGGTACCAGATTGGTCAAGAACGGTGACGTGGTACAGGGAGCCAATGAGAAACGCCCCCTGGCATGTATGACGACACGAGTGGAAAGGGGTCCAGGCGGCGTGCTCCGTGGCGCCAAGCAGTTAGATACGACACATCGTCAAGGGCGGACGTGCGATAGGGGGGTCCTGTCAGTCTGACAGTTTTCGACCCTCTCCGGTGGATATACGCATCACCAGTGGTCTGCAAGTATCCTGTGAGGTCTTCCTGAACTCCGTGAGGCGGACAGAAGAAGGAATTGATGGGAAACGAGCAACAAGTGCTCCAGTGACAAGTGCTTAGCAAGAGTGAAGCCTATGCAGTGACGTCAGGGACGACTTTACAGTTTCACCAGTTGGGTGATGACGTAGCGGCTGGGCCAGTCCACCGTGAGGAAGGAGAAGAAGAAACAAGCTAGGAATACGAACGACTGCAGCCTGGAGTAAGGTCTGCAGACGTAGCTGTGAGGAGGAGGCGACGGCCAGGAGACCGACTCCAACCCCTCAAGAGGTTGTGGAGGAGCACGGAGCCTGCAGAGAGGAGCAGTATGGAGAAGATGCGTTTTTGGTTGTTGGTTGAGTTTCTGTAAAGAGCATCAGTGTGTGTGGGGGGGTGTTCCCTACAGCGAGTCGTGAGCCGGGACCAGGAGCTTCAATTCAACCCTCAACAGGGGACGAGTCCACATCATTGATGGTGGAAGTAGGTAATTCATTTTTCCCTCCCATTCCCCTTTAGTTTACTATTAGCCAGAGTATCTTCTACGTTGTGAGCAGGGCTCACCAATGTCTATGTTTCTTGTAAGACACAGTTGTGAAGGGAGATGCTATAGAGCACTTACGATATATATATATATGGTGTGTGATTGCACCTGTGGTTTGATGAAGAGATTACTGTGACGAGGACATTTATATTTATGTCATTTATAATATAAGTTCGTGCCAGAGGATATATATATATAAATGTACAGTTTAGTAGTGTAAGGCTGTGTGCCCAGTGTTACCTCGTTATTATAAATATTGATGAAGTGATCTATATGTGATAATTATTAAATATTTTCAATTATTATTATAATAATTATCATAATAATAATTGTTGTATTTAATAATTATCACTCTTCCTTCTACTTGGTCTTGAAGGAAGCCGGCCTCGGGTGTAGGGGGGCTGTGACGATCTCTGTCTGGGACCCGTAGGTGCGGGACCGGGACGTCCACCTCCCGGGGCTCGTGCGGCCCAGGCTCTGCTTCAGGAGGCTGGGGTCGTTCGTGCCCTTGTTGGGGTCGTTCTTCTCCGGCCCCGACCACGGCGGTCTCCGGGGTTGGAGGTCCCTGTGCCCTTCTTCACCACCTTCGAGGTCAACCCCGGAACTCACAGTTCCTGCGACGGCGCTGGAACCAATCGTATTGGCGTTTGCCTTTCCATTGGAGACTTTCAGCGTCGTGGAGAGTGGGGACCTGCTGCCTGGGTAACAGCTTCTCCCCCGATTCAACCTACCCTGGCTTTGCGCCCTGGTGAGGCCACTCCAGACCGACAACCAGAGCGCAACTCCATAGTCTCCTGAGACTGATGGATGCCTACTACTATACATATAGATCAGTAGTAGTAGTAGGCATCCATCAGTCTCAGGAGACTATGGAGTTGCGCTCTGGTTGTCGGTCTGGAGTGGCCTCACCAGGGCGCAAAGCCAGGGTAGGTTGAATCGGGGGAGAAGCTGTTACCCAGGCAGCAGGTCCCCACTCTCCACGACGCTGAAAGTCTCCAATGGAAAGGCAAACGCCAATACGATTGGTTCCAGCGCCGTCGCAGGAACTGTGAGTTCCGGGGTTGACCTCGAAGGTGGTGAAGAAGGGCACAGGGACCTCCAACCCCGGAGACCGCCGTGGTCGGGGCCGGAGAAGAACCACCCCATCAAGGGTATGAACGACCCCAGCCTCCTGAAGCAGAGCCTGGGCCGCACGACCCTCGGGAGGTGGACGTTCTACTACTATATACTTACCTGATACCAAATTGATTGGTGTTCTCTTGGGCCACTACTACTATAACACTACAATTGCACTGAGGTGTTACTGGACACGGAAAACACCAGTTGGCGACCTTTAGTTAGCGGTAGAGCCCTCTGTCGAGGCGGGCACATGATCAAGTGAAGAGATGGTGTTCTCACTCGTCTTAGGCTACGAGGCCAGCCGGAGACAGACTGAGAGACTCTCCTCGTGAACAGTGGCACCGTGAGGATTGAGTGAAGACCCGTGGGGCTACAGTAAGTAACGGTCATCACTACTAATACTTGGTGGTGACTGGCTAGAGTGAGAGAGACCCCGACAGAGGATGCGTTGTGAAATCATACCCCAAATCAAAACCTTTATTCCTAAATGGATTTACACAAATACCGTACAATAATTACATAAAAGACACCATAATGATTAGTTCATACACATTATCATTATTTACTGCACAATTTGTTTTTACGTTTTATTTGTCAGGGATTTATACAAAAGGAACATTTTATATTTATATTATATAGATGTTGGAGTTAGGCTGCTTGTTGACATTGGTGGTCGTGTGCATTTTACGGCTCTGTGTGAACGTCTGTCTACGTTCTCAGCATTTATTTTGCATTAGTTAAATTGAGTTTAGTTTTTGTACTATTATTATTCTGGCAAAGGTTCCATTTTAACATAGGTTTCGTGAGAAGGGAGAGTTTGCTTTGGGTGATACTATATTCCTGGTTTATTAGTTCGGTTCTTCTTTAATTTTCTTCCCAATGGTGGTAATGTGGTTTGTGTCCGAGTGAAGGACTTTCTCTGTTTGGGGGAAAAAGTTTAGTTCCTTGATTTTATTTGTCTACTATGAAAATTTGTCCTTAATTGATCATTAGTCGATACACCAAGGAATATTTTCAACTAGAATGTTTACACTACCACCACTGGTACAATCATCAATCAGTACAATCACCTGCATAAAACATTTACTTGCAACACCAAAATTTACCAAATGATACTTATTAATGATTTTCTTCCATTCACAAACAATAAATAACTGACAGAGGTAGT
>WNGS01006349.1:30376-53356 GCA_020271785.1 Procambarus virginalis | reverse complement strand
GAGTTGTCACTGGGAGCTTTACAATGACTGGTGGGTGAGTTGTCACTGGGAGCTTTACAATGACTGGTTTAATTGTGGTCAACGGTAGCTACTGTTGCAATGACTGTTGGTTGTGTGTTGTCCTCTCGAGCTACTGTTACAATGACTGGTAGGCGTGTACTCACTGACAGATACTTTTACAGCTACTGGTGGGTTTGTAGTCACTCAGATCTATTGCTACAATGACTTGTGGGTGTACTCCCTTAGAAAAACTGTTACAATTTACTGGTGGGTGTGCAGTCACAGGAGCTACTACTACAATGATTAGTGGGTGTGTAGTCACTCAGAGCTACTGTTACAATGACTGGTGGGTGTGAAGTGACTGATAACAACTGTTACAATGACTGGATAGTGTGTAGTCACTCAGAGATACTGTATAATGACTGTTGGGTGTAGCCACTCAGAGCTACTGTTGCAATGGTTGGTGGGAGTGTAGTCATTCAAAGCTACTGTTACAGTGAATAGGGCTTGTGATCACTCAGAGCAACTATTACTATGACTGGAAGATGTAGTTACTGAGCGACTGATTCCATGACTTGTGGGTGTGCAGAGCAACTGTTGCAATGACTGGTTGAATTGTAGCCAACGGTAGCAACTGTTACAACGACTGGTGGGTGTGTAGTTACTCAAGGCGACTGTAACAGTTACTAGTGGGTGTGTAGACTCTGAGTGCGACTTTTATAATGACTATTTGCGGTGCAGTCATTTAGAGCTACTGTTACAATGACTGGTGGGTGTTTAGAAACTGGGAGCTACTGTTACAATGACTGGTGGGTGTGGGTGTCACTGGGAGCTACTGTTACAATGACTGGTGGGTGTGGGTGTCACTGGGAGCTACTGTTACAATGACTGGTGGATGTGGGTGTCACTGGAAGCTGCTGTTACAATGACTGGTGGATGTGGGTGTCACTGAGAGCTACTGTTACAGTGACAGTTGAGACATAAGAATGGAAGGGTGTTCACCCTAGACCATTATCAAGTGTGAATTAGTGAACAAGACCGATGTTCGTAGTAGCTACAGTTTATAACATTAGTTATGTGATCATATCTGTCTCGTGAAAGTAGCTACAATCTTTGGTCAAGCTGAGGAAAAAACTTGTGACGACATTTGTATCTTTACAAATAACTTGTTTTCCTGGAGACTGAAGTAGAGTCATCGTGGAAACTGAGAACTTAGCAACGATATACAGGATCACATACGCTATGTTATTTCCTTCGCAACGTTCAATAATGAGTGAGGGAGCATGATGTGGTATAGTGGTCATAACACTTGCCTCACAAGTGTTGGGTATCTGGGGCTTGAACTCAGAAATTAAATTATTTGATTATTGTATTGAAAGAAATCGAAGGACCACCCACTTTTGAGAAAAGAGGGAAAACAAATAATAGTGATCATCAGAATGACACTAGAGAACCAGTGTCTATGGAAACTCATTCAAAGAATAGTCACTTGAAAATAATGAAGACTGTATTATTAATTAAAGCCAAAGCCTCAAATATCAACATTGGGGGGTTATTTCTAGAAGTTCATATATATCTAGGAACCAGTGTGGTTCATCACTAGTTCATTGTTGGATTAATAACATGAGAAATCTAAACTACAATAGATTCAAATATATGGTAATTCAAATCATGAATATTAAAGATCATTAATCACTGAGCATAAACACTGAGCACAGTTAGAGCATAAACATTAATTACCAAATCTGGAAATAAATATTCAATGGAAAATTCTATATGAATTATATAGAATCAATATTCAGGTGACTGATGAGAATCTTGCTGGCACCTCGTATACACGCTGCAATCAAGAGAATTTAAGTAGTAATTGATTAGGCTACGAATTATTTCAAATATTCATGAAACAGAGATGAATAACGAGCATTACTAACATGGTATTTTTTATGTTCACTCCTCCTGACGACAAACTACTCACAAATGTACTACCTAATTTGATGCATCAAACACAGGGATATACTTAAGTGAGCGTATCAAATACTGAGGTCTGCCGAAAATCACGTCTGCCAGAAATCGCATCTGCCAGTCCCAAGCGTCCACAATGTGTACACGTAATTACGGGTCGTGGCTTAAATTGTAGACACATTATTAATAGGCAAAGCACTGCAGAACACGTGAGGAGGTAATTGGTGACTATTAAGGGAGTTTCAACGTAATTCTTGTTGGCAAACTCTCCAGGCGTCTCTCTGCTCGCCAGAGCTGCCTCGTGTCCCCAAGTAAGTAATGGCGTCTCCTCCCTCAACCCGCTCTCGCATTCACCACAGAAATTATTAATCACGAATTATTCTTTTCCTCGCAATTATGGATGAAATGCAATAACAGGAACTGGGATGCAATTATAGGGAATTAATAATTATCATATTCTCGATAAATGAACTCTAGCGAGAAATGGAGATGATATTTATACTCTCCATAGCATTCGACCGTAACAGAATAAAAACTGTTACTAAATAATTTCAATTAATAACTCTCGATTTACATGATCAGGAGTCATATTATCAGCAATAGGCTCAGATTAAATCATATTAACACTACCGCTAGTGGTATTAAGAACTACTGCAATTAGTAAGGTGATGGTAATTTATTATAATACAATAGTAGATTATGTGTTGGAAATTTCCAACAACAAGTGAGAGGGTGAGGCTTCAACTCCAGGCCAGGGTGGGACGACTGGGTCTCTTTCTTCAACTGTTGACCTCTGTGCACATAGTAGTGATGGGAACGTCAATATAAAGCGATTGGAAGGTCCAGTTTTGGGTAACAAATCCAATGAACTATTGTATATCTTTTATTATGAGAGTTATAATTATGCATTATACAATGTTGTCTCTTTGGGCCAAGTGTATTGCCAGATTTGTTTAGAATATGTTATTGAAGTCCCATTCAGTTCTATTTAAGTGCATGTGTCTTGTCATTACACATGGTAATGTTTTATTTTGAATTTAAATGTTTTTTATCCTAAATGTATAAATACATATGATCAGTCGTTTAATATAATATTATTCTTTAATATGAGACATGTAAAAGATCTATAACTTTACAATGAACAATAACACACTGTACCTACAGTCTCTACAGGGGCCGTTTAGTTGGTGTCGGAAAAGTTGTTCAATGTCAACCAATATTATTTGACTAGTTGTATATGAAAAGTGCTGAAATTGTCCCAAGTTTCAGTACTGCAGCGTAAATAGAAAGGGAGATTTTTTTTTTACACATTTTCAAGTCTACACTTCAGAACACACGTTTCAGATATAATTATTCTGTGACACTTTTCTGACACATTAGCATATAATAAAGGATTGCGTGTTTTAGAATTTCCAAAACATCTTTAGTTTTCCTAATACAAATGTTCAAAGTTCCCCCCAAAAATTATGCAAATATGGCATGTTTATTGCTATTATAAAATCATTAAATTAACTTAGAGAAAAATGAAAACATGCAAATGTAGAGACATGCCCTCCACATATACTGTGTAAGTTTCATGTAAATCTAATAAAAAATTAATCAGTTTTGTAAACGTTTGTGTCAACTGAAAAAAAAAAAATGAAATTAATAAAGTCTAAGGTTCTAAAATCTGTGGCTGAAGTTGACATCAACCAATTTTCTCCAAAATTGTCATCCTTACAGATAGGCTTACGTAGAGTAAGGTGTGTAAGTTTGATGCAAATCGGCAAAAAAAAAAATGAAAAAAAAATGAAAACTAAAACTTTTTTTTCTTAAATTTTGTTTCCAATTAAACTAATTATAATATTTGTTTAATATATGCTATTGTGATAGCAAAGAGTCATAGCTATGATTTCAGTTGACACTTTTGATTCATAATCGATTTTGACCATTTTGGCATAATTTTCACAACAACTTCAATATTTTTTCTCCCTTCCTATTTATACTATGATGCTGAAACTTGGACCAGATGAAACACTTTTTATATAGAACTTGTCAAAAAAGTTTGATTGAAATCGAACGAGTTTTCATTTTTGCATTTTTGGAACCAAACGGCCCCTTAATTGCATGTGAATTAATTAGGTTTAATATTTTCAGGTGAAACAGGAGACTGGAAGAACCACTTCTCACCTGAGATGGATCAACAGATGAACCTGTGGATTGAGAAAAATTCTACAGATATTACCTTTAGGTGAATTTATTCCATACACTGAAAAACAAACAAAATAAAATACTGTTTACAATAAAATTCAAAATTTTTACTCTTGTGACAACGACAAAATCTGTTAATAGGTCAACATAATGAAGTGTAGAATATAAGGTCAATATAATGTGGTGTACAATTAAGCCTTGGAGTGCACAGTTATCCTAACCCCGGTCGCATTTGTTTATTACCTAATACTTTCTTCTTTACCTATGAGTTAGGGATATAAAAATATCAACTATTCCATTGGATGTACTCCTTAGTTTTACTTGTATTTTTTGTAGGATTAGGAGAAATATAAAATAAATGTGGGTGAATAAAGAAAACAATTATTTACCTCAAACTAAATATTTTGAAGATATATTTTTGAGCACGACAGTTTATGTGCTCAAAAATTCTTCTTATAAATGATTTTTATGTACCATAATAAAGATTATTATTATTAAATAGTGTCCAGATACATGCCAAAGATTGGTAATTACAGAGCTTATAAGAAAAACTAAGTTTTCTTAAAAGTCTGTATCGATAAACGTCATGTGACGAAACAGGATTCATACATGTGAACCAAAATGTGTCATGTGACGTAAGCAGCACATATCATGTGTGAACCAAAATGTGTCACTTGACGTAAGCAGCACATGCCATGAGTAAACCAAAATGTGTCATGTGACGTAAGCAGCACATAGAATGAGTGAACCGAAACGTGTCACTTGACGTAACAGAATTCACGACGTATGAAACAAAATATGTCATATGATGTAAGCCGTCATATATGAGTTGAAGGAGGCATTTTCAGAGAATAATTTCACTAACTTAAAGACATATGAAGCATAAAGAATATTTTTTAAATAATGCAATGAGCTAACTGAAAGGTGACCCCAGCCACCCTTTGCTTGACCTCTACCAAATGAACCTCTAACACGGTTTCTTGAAAAAATGGACACAAAGTCTTATAGCACCAATTCCGAAATATAACTCAACAATTCAGACCCACTTCACTCACATTCTGCATATGTAAAGTCTTGGAAAGAATTGTTCTCAATCGTGTAAAGTTTCAGGTCAAAGATAAATTAGCTCCTACCCTACATATATGGGTTCATGCCCAAGTGTAGTACACAAACACGTCTTGCTGAATATTATGTATACTCTCAGGATGGGACACAAGTAGCTTTTGTTGACCTAAAGTCAGCTTTCGATGTAGCTAACGGTAAAATATTATTTGAGAAAATTTCTGAATTTGGTATAAGGTTTCCTTTGAGTTGGATAAAGAGCTACCTATCCAAGAGGCATGCAAGAGTCCAATTTAAAGGAGTTAAGAATACAAGAAGGTCTGCACGTGAACCAGGCACCTCAAGGTGGCACATAAGCCCTGAACTATTTAATATACTTATGCACAAACTTATTCAAGACTTGCCTGTACAATCTAGAGGAAACTGTTATATGTTACGCTGATGATGTTTGTATTATGGCCCACAGTAACACTGAATTACAAGCATTACTTGCATTTTCAAAATAGACAATAAGACAAGAGTAGAATATGGCCTCATTATCTCTGTTGATAAAAAACCAGGTTTCTTGTTCCCCCATTATAATTATACAATTGATGGAGTCTTATACATATCTAGGAATAGAGGTCAGTTATTCAGATCTCATCAGAAACTTTCACAAAAACTTCTTGAGCGACTTAAACCTCTCAAAACTCTTGTGGGCAAAGGAATTTTCGTTAACAACAAATATGCTCATAGCTTTTATATTGCCTTTATATGACCTGTTTAAGATTATTATGCCTTGCATGTTGCTAATTATTCTACAAACCAATGAAAATGGCGAAGATGTAGTACAAAATGAGGCTGTACACATCATCTTAAGTTGTCCTAGAATTGTCAGAATTATAATCATGAGAAAGTAACTAAGACTATATTCTATTTATGAGAGAATAGTTTTACTTTATATTATTTTTTGTACCACAATTAAAAACAAAAATGGTCCCCCAGCTTTATTCAAATTAAATTGAGATTTATTCTAATCTTCTTTGACTGTTTACTCAATCCTCCACTAAAAGCTCCTCAGAGTGAGTAGGCTCAGTTGTTGTACTAATAATCTTATGACAATGAATGTGTCTTTAAGTCCTGATAAAATTGTTAAAGATATTCTTCCTTGGAAAGATTTGCAGGTCTCTATACACCCAACAGCCTAAAGTCAACCTATAAGAATAAAACTTTGAGATGCTTAATACTAGAAGCTATTAGCAGTCATTTTCAAAATCTCAAACCAACTGAATTCTATGCCTTTACTGATAGTTCTGTGCAAATGAGCACAGATAGAGCAGGTTGTGCGTGCGCTGTATATAATATGAATGAAATGATTATGACTGGAATGAAAAGAATGAACAACACAACATATACAACACAAATTGAGACATTGGGTACTTGTCTTGCCACTGAGTAACTTGAACTTAATGGTGGTGCAGTGGTATTGTGTGACTAAAAGTGCTCTGCAGTCTTTAAACCTTTAAACCGTCACAATTAACGTCTGAGGTAGCTTGTAATTTTGAAAGAAATGCGATTTTTGCCAATGATAATAAGTTCTGTTGAAAATTGAAGTGGATCCCATACCAAATTGGGGGAGGAGAGTGACTGACCAATGAGGCTTGCAGGAAAGAATTTACGGATTATGACTGTGGACCATCTAATGCAGTTATTAAAAGCATACAAATTAAAGAGTGTTACGGCTTTATTTGGCCTATAACTTGGGTTCTTTTCGTCTCTCTTTCTATAGGGCCGTAGCGCCTCTTTTTAATTCATAGATCCAACCCGAGGTCTGAGTAAAGTTATCATGAACCTAGCAATAATAGACAACCTAACGGGGAGAGGGTTAAACAACACTAGACAAAATCTATCATTAAAAATATTTTTCAATATTATGTACAAGTAACTATTTAAAATAAATGTACACCCAGATACTTGTACAACCTGTACAAGCAGAGAAATGCTTGTACAGCCTTCCACCAAGGAACACAAAATATGGTCAGGTGCGGTCAACAGATGGCGTTGACATCGTCACAAAGAGATTACTTCAGATTTAGAAGAACTTAGATATGCCTAAAGACCTGAAGGCTACAGTATTATAAGCTATGACAATTTTTATAATAATAGGTATTTATATGGTTTATATGGTGAGCACAGTAACCGGACCAGGCTATGTGATATAGTCATTGCAGCAAGTCTCCTTGGCTTACACAGACGTGCAAGTCATAACACATCTGGCAGGTTATTGAGGCTGAGTCACTACCAGACCATTCAGCCTGTAAACTTTGTGACAAACCATTAACTCACTCACTTGAACATTACATTACTGAATGTGAAAGTATAAAAGATTTGAGACCTCTTGGCCTATTGTATAATCAACTGTGTAACTATTTCTTTGAATCTGGTGTATTGGAAGACATCCTAACAATTCATCCTTAGTTTTCTTGTTCATTTTAAAAAATGGAGAACGACTTTACTATTTATTTATTTATTTTTAAGCTGCATCTTCTATGAACCTATCTCTGCCCTTGTGAGGCAGTGAATAATAAAAAGTAAGATTTACAACTTCATAAATTAAAATATGCATAATATCTGATGTAGTTGATTGTAACCTCATGTAATATGTATGTGCTTCAGACTAGCTTAGACCTATTGTCTTGTGTATGATTCTGTGTCCTGTGTGATAGTGATTACGAGTAGCACCTCACTGTAATAAGACGTAAATGAATTACTAAGATTAGGTAAAATTGCAAATATTTTTTTCAATCAAGATGTTAATAATAATACTAACTCATACTTGTTTCAATGATCTACGATTGTTATATTGTAATTCTGCAGGTCATAATGACATTCAGTGAGCTCATTAACCTGTAGGCTGAGAACTGCTCTAATTATGTGGGTTCTTTAGTGCTGAGGTAAATATTGTACACTGTATTAAAGCTAAAATCTTGCTCTTTATTAGTACAAAATTTACAAGTCTTTGATAAAGTTGCTAGACCCAGAATGCCAGTATTATCACTAACCTGAACACTTTAAGAACACCTAGGTAAGGAGTTCAGTGATATTTACTCTAAAGTTTATTTGCTAAGTTCGCTGCCTCTCTGAGCTCTCGTGAACACAGCAAGCACATGCCGTGGGACCCAGAGAAATGCTTGCATCACGCTGCCTCTCTCAGCTCTCATCAACACAGCAAGAGTAGTGGGGAGTAAGACTACAAGGTGCTGTTTCGCTTTTCCCAACAGCACCTCGTAGCCTCATTTTTTCCCCGACGGGACATCGTAGTGATCGGTGTGTTTTCGTTTTTATTCAACAGCACCTCATAACCCTGGGGGTGTTTTAATTTTTTGTCCTGAAGGCACATCATAACCCAGGGGGTGTTTTCGCTCGTATTTCATGGTGGCTCTTAGCCCATTGGAGGGGGGGGGTCATTGTTCCATGGAGTTTAAATGCCTCCCTTCTGGCCCCTAATATATTTCTATGGCGATTAAACATGGATTCCTTTCCGTTTCCTACTATTTTTCCCATGAAGATTAAACGGCCCCCCTTCCATCATCCCTAAATTTAGTTACCTCAGCAACGCACGTGGTTCCAGCTATCCCTAATGCTCAATGAAGTGATCAACCAGCCAATCTTCATTTTCCCTCAATATGTTTGTTTTCCATAATTGCATATGTAATCCTATTTTCAATTATTTAATCCCATTTTCATAATTATTGCCATTTTCAAAGACTGATTATTTGCAATTAAAAGATTGCAAATTAAACATAAGAATGAAGTTGTTGAAGGCTTTTTTGGGACCATACAGCATCTCCTATTTATTTTCAGCCCATGTTGAACCAATCATTAACTGCCACCATAAAATAATACTGCAGAAGGTCTATACTTAGAAGCAGGGGAAATAGCACAAGGTTTATACATGTATTTACCAATTTCTTACCTATTGTCGAATAAATACCCTATTGAAACCACTTTAGATTCATCCACTTGAAGCAAGTTATATATATAAAACTCCAGAAGACCCTATTTTACCCGTAAAAGATGGGTGATTTTACACCCGTTTATCCACTTGTACCATTCAATCATGTTATCCCATCAATAAGCAGAAGGCCCTATTAATATATCCTAATTATGCCCATTTATCCGCTGGTACACTGTACTCTTCGCATAATTATTTGATCCAATTCGTTTTTGTAACTAGTAAAGACTAATTAAATTCTAATAAATAAACATTGTAATAAAACATTGTTTGGGCCCCAGATTGTTTATTTATACCTAATAAATATAGTGTACTGCCAAAGATCGTTAATTGAGCACAAGAATAAATAAAATCCTGTCTCACTTTCATATTAACCAAAGGAGATAGCACACAATTTGGACTGAGAAGTGTCTCACTTTGTTTTAGCATTACTATCTCGAAGTTATCCTCAAGATCATGACACAATGCACTTTGAAATTTCCAAAAGCAACACAAAACCCATCACATACATATATTTATAAAGGAAAAAGTCAGAGTGACCAAATGAAGGAGATGTTCACCCAAGCTTGGGAGGAAATCAGAAAGGAGATGCATGAAATGAGGAATACAATAAGCAACCCGCAAAGCGAGCTGATAGTAGCAAAGGAGAAGATAAGAAGCCTCGAAGAGAACCCTACTCATGCTTAGCATCTGACTGCCACTGTACATCTGGAAGGGACTGCCACTGTACATGCAACATTTGCAGAAATTCTTAGAAAGAGTTCAGAAGCAATGTCCACAGTGAAGGAAGTAGCCATGAAAGCAGCTACTTCAAAGGAAGCAGCCAGGTGCACTAGTCAGTTGCTGGAGAAGAAAATATCAGTTATAGCAGTGGACATTAAATAACAGGAAGGCTCCAGTAAGACAGAATGGAATGGAAAGGCAGAGTGGCAGTAAGAGAGAGATACTAAAGGGGGTTACAGATGAAAGGCCTGAACAAAGCATTGAGAAGGTTCTCAGGTTAGGCTGGTACAACAAAGACAGAGATCGTCTGATAAAGATAGTGTTTAAAAAGAGACCACAAAGGAGGAATTTCTAGCAAAGAACATCAAACTGCAATATGTTAGAGGACAGAAAAAAGTTCTCCTCCAGAGGGACATAATGAAGGAGGAGAGAGCCAAGGCAGCAGACACAAGGAAAAAATGCATGGAGAGAGGAGAAAACCAGAGAATCACAGCCCTCCAATAAAACATTCCCAGAGGTGAGGAGAAAACTCCCAACCAGCAACACAGCAACACCAGAGGGGAGGACAACACCACCACCCTCCTCCCCACAGAAACCCTTCCTATCCCAACTCAAATGCTCATTCAACCCTTCCTCCCTCCCTCCCTCCTCACCCTATGCCCACCCTGTCACCCCTCCTCCATTCCAACACTGTAACCCCCTTCCCTCTCTCCCTCCCTGTACCCCCTCCCTCTTCACCCCATACCCTCTTTACCCCACTCTTTTCACCCTATATCATGCCTGTACCCCCTTTTCCCCTCATCGCCATATCCTCCCTGTTCCCCTCCCCCCATTAACCCATACCCTCCATTTCACCCCTCCCCCATTTCCCTTGAACTCTATCCCTCACCCCAGAATTATCTGAGACCCTGTTAACCATCTCACAAATCTTCCCACCTATGCAATAACTTCCTCCATCAGCAGAACACTCACCAAGAAGGGGACATGAGAATGAACACAAGAAAGTGAGCGTCAAGGCAATGTACACTAACATAGATGGGATTTCAAATAAAACAAGAGAACTTAGAGAATGGGCACTAGAAGAAAACCGAGACATAATATCACTCACAGTAACAAAGCTAAAGAAAACTATAACAAATGCAGTGTTTTGGCAGGAATATTATGTTGTAAGGAAAGAGAGGGAATGAAGAGGTGGAGGTGGAGTAACTTTGCTGATAAGAAAAGGCTGGGGTTTTGAGAACATGGTTATGCAGGGCTGTGAAGGTTTCCGTGACTTCATAACAGGTACAGTAGCAACTGGATGACAAAAACTTATAGTAGTAGTCATATATAACCCACCGCCAAATGACAGAAGACCCAGACTGGAATATGAGAGAAACAACATGGTTACCATTAATATAACAGCCTCTGCCTCTGAATCTGTCTCTGTCTGTCTCTGGCAGCCTCTGTCACTAGCAGGAACGAATCCAGACTATTAATCATTGGAGACTTCAACCACAGGAAGATAGATTGGGAGAAAAGAAACCCACATGGAGGACCAGACACATGGAGAGCTAAGCTGCTGGACGTGGCAACAAGAAACTTCCTAAGTCAAAACATCAATGGACCGACAAGAATGAGAGGAGAAATTGAACCAGTTATGCTTGATCTGATATTCACCCAGAATGAGTCGGATATAAGGGAAGTTAAGTTGGAAGCCCGCTTGGAAATGAGTGATCACAGTGTATTGATCTTTGAGTACCTGGTAGAGCTAGGCATTATCTCCCCCCAAAAAAGAGTTGGGAAACAAAGGGCTGGCGTGCCGAAAGTGAAATTATGAGATGAGAAAATTCCTAGGGGATATTCTATGGGACACAGAACTCATAACTAATTCCATTCAAGACATGAAGAACTATGTCACCCAAAAGTGTCAGGAGGCAATAAACAGGTTTATTCCGGCCCAAAAGGACAAAAACTAAGAAGCAAAAGAAGAATCCTTTGTTTAATAGGGCATGTATACAAGCAAAGGAACTGAACAAAAGAGCGTAGAGGAACTTCTGAAATAACAGAACACCAGAAAGCAGAGAGAGATATCAGAGAACCAGGAATGAGTATGTCAGTGTGAGAAGAGAAGTAGAACAAAAATATGAAAATGATATAGCAAATAAAGCCAAGACCAGGTTATCTTGAGGTCATCTTGAGGTTATCTTGAGATGATTTCGGTACTTAGCGTCCCCGCTTCCCGGTCCTCGCCCAGGCCTCTTTTTTGTTACACCCCCCACCCAGGAAGTATCCAGTAGCAGCTGTCTAACTCCCAGGTACCTATTTACTGCTAGGTGAACAGAGTACCAGGGTGAAAGAAACTCTGCCCATTTGATTCCGCCTCCACCGAGGATCGAACCCGGAACCTCAGGATTATGAATCTGAAGCGCTGTCCACTCAGATGTCAGTCCCCACCAAACCAAAGCTGCTTCGCAGACACATCAGAAGAAAAACCACAGAGACAGAACAGGTGATGAAACTTAGAACGGGTTAAGACAGGCACACAGAGAATGACAAAGATGTGTGTGAAGAACTAGACAAGAGATTCCAGGAGATCTTTAAAACAGAACGAGGTGAAGTCACTGCGAAAAGAGAAGTAGAAGTAAGCCAGGCAGCCTTGGAAGGGTTCTAAATTACAAGAGATGAGGTTAAGAGGCTTCTGTTGGATCTGGATGTGAGAAAGGCTGTTGGTCCGGACTGAATATCCCATGGGTATTGAAAGAGTGCACAGAAGCACTTTGCTTGCAACTCTCCAAAGTGTAATAGTAGGCCACTGGAGATGGAAGACCTACCAGAAATATGGAATTTGACTAATGAAGTCCCAATATACAAAAAGGATGACAGGCAAGAGGCACTGAACTACACGACAGTGTACTTAACTTGTATACCATGCAAGGCGATGGAGAAGATCGTGGGAAAAAACTTAGTAGCACTTCTGCAGAGAAGGGACTTTGTGACAAACCACCAAAATGGGTTTAGGGAGGTTAAATCTTGCCTCACTGGTTTAATAGAATTCTTCGATCTGGAGACAAAGATTAAGAAAGAAAGAGAAGACTGGGCGGACTCCATTTTCATGGACTGTCGGAAAGCCTTTGACACAGTACCCCATACGAGGCTGGTACAAAAGCTGGAGAAACAGGCAGAAATAACTGGTAAGGTGCTCTAGTGGAAAAGGGAGTACGTAAACAATGGGAAGCAGAGAGTTACAGTGAGTGGTGAGACCTCAGACTCGCGTGAAGTCACCAGTGGAGTCCCACAGGGCTCTGTACTCGGAACTATCTTGTTTCTGATATACGTAAATGATCTCCCAGAGGGTATAGACTCATTCCTCTCAATGTTTTCTGATGATGCCAAAATTATGAGACGGATAAAAACAGAGGAGGACAGCTTAAGGCTTCAAGAAGACCTGGACAAACTGAATGAATGGTCCAACAAATGGTTGTTAGAGTTTGACCTAAGCAATTGCAATGTAATGAAAATAGGTGTAGGGAGCAGGAGACCAGATACTAGGTATCATTTGGGAGATGAAATACTTTAAGACTCAGAGAGAGAGAAAGACCTTTGGGTTGATATCACGCCTGACCTGTCTCCTGAAGCTCATATCAAGAGGATAACATCAGAGGCATATACCAGGTTGGCCAACATAAGAACAGCCTCTAGTAAATTGTGTAAGGAATCATTCAGAACTTTGCATACCACATATGTCAGACCAATCTTAGAGTATTCAGCTCCAGCATGGAGTCCATATTTAGTTAAGCATAAGAATAAACTTGAAAACGTTCAAAGGTTTGCCACCAGACTAGTACCCGAGCTGAGAGGTATGAGCTACGAGGAGAGACTACGGGAATTAAACCTCACGTCGCTGAAAGACAGAAAAGTTAGGGGGGACATGATCACCACATACAAGATTCTCAAAGGAATTGATAGGGTAGATAATGATAGATTATTGAACACAAGGGGCACACGCTCTAGAGGACACAGGTGGAAATTTAGTGCCCAAATGAGCCATAGAGACATTAAAATTCTTGTTTAGTTTCAGAGTTGTTGACAGATGGAATGCTTTTTAGAATTGATGGTGGAGGCAAACTCCATACACAGTTTCAAGTGTAGATATGATAGAGCTCAATAGGCCCAGGAACCTGTACAACAGTTGATTGACAGTTGAGAAGCAGGACCAAAGAGCCAGAACTATACCTCCACAAGCAATACTAGGTGAGTACAACTAGGTGAGTGTATACACACACACACACACGCACACACACACACACACACACACACACACACACACACACACACACACACACACACACACACACACACACACACACACACACACACACACACACACTGTTATGATCTCAGCCTGCAGGAGAAACGAGTCTCCCCCTTGAGAGTTATTCAGCAAGCCTGACCTAACTGGAAGGTCCAGGAATCATAGAGGCGAAAATACATAGGTAAGATAGTTTGGTCGATTTAAATCAAAATTTGAGATTATGGGCAATGAACAAGAAAACAGATAAATGACTGGTTAGGAGATGTGGACAAGTTGGCTGGAGGTGTGAGGCTCGCTTTGGGAGAGCCTTGACCTCACTTGAGGCCAGACATCGCAGGGGGAAAGCCGCGCTTCGTCGAGCTCCCGCCAGAAGGGAACCCCTAGTGATATATCTCCAAAGAGAAGAAAAGTGTGCAGACGTGCCAGCTGTGGAGTCGAGCTGAAGACGTTGCGGTCTCAAGTCCTGGACGGCGGGGAGAGTATTTAAGCCGCCCAGTGACAGTTTTGTGTGCTGTGGGAAGAGCCCTGGTCAGACCTGTCAGAGGAAGGAGCACCCTCGACCAGATAATCTGTGGTAAGCCCGATTTAAGCCAGTTCATAGTGTTTGCTTGTAGTTGGTCGTGTGCCCAGCGACAGTAGCAATGTTTATTTACAAGTTAGAAATGTTTTGGTAAGGCAGAGAGCCTAAAATAAGAGAGTGAAGTGGGAGGAGCGCGGAGCGACGTCCATCTCCTCTGGGCGCTGGCAGATGACTGAGGTCCTGACGGCGGAGGCCCCTCCCAGAGTGAGTGAGGCCCACCAGGCGAGGTGGCGCATGGACCCACCCCGACGGGGGAGTCCACTCTCACTAAATGTAGAAGACAGATAGAGGGAGTAGTTGATGAGACTCCAAGGCAGTGGAGGAGAGGACCTCGATCTGTGAGGAGAAGCAGTGAGGAGGATTGTCACGTGCTTCTTCAGAGGTGGTGAAGTACCACAGTTATTTGAGGAAACTTTATGGTGCAGCAGCCAGGAGAGCTGTGGATGATCCTAGTAGGAGTAGAGAAGCACCATAGTTGTCCAAGGAAACTTCATGGTAGCAGCCAGGAGGAGCTGCAGAGGATCCTGGTGGTTAAGCCCTGAGGAACCTGAGGTTATCAGGGTAGTGAAATAGTTTTAAATGATCACTTGTAGGGAGGCGATAGAATGTTTGTCATTAGCGTGAAAGACGCAGTGAGAGGTGAGAGATCGTTTGCCATTTTTGTACCACAAAGTGTTTATACTGAAGTTTTTGAGTTACAGACGTAGGCTGGATTACCTACAGATATATACACGTATCCTAAGACTGATAGAATGATCTATTAATTCGTTGAGTGGCACGGATCATGTATACTGATACATACATGTATGTTATTGCATTCATATGCTGATTTACCTTGTATATGTTTATAGGTATATATACATGTGTACATTCTCTTG
Organism: Procambarus virginalis; assembly: GCA_020271785.1. NCBI lineage: Eukaryota > Metazoa > Arthropoda > Malacostraca > Decapoda > Cambaridae > Procambarus > Procambarus virginalis. The sequence continues at coordinate 37,673 of WNGS01006349.1, read as the reverse complement.
CTGGTAGTGTAACATTATTTTGTAAGACTTAATCTACTTGAGGAGGTTGATAATATTAGGTAATACCAAGAGATAGGATACCACCTAACAAGTTGATGATAAGAGTTCTGATGGTGTTGGAGTGCAACCTGATTATAATAGTACAGAGTATAGGATTCATTATTATTATATATATGCGTGTATTGTATATGTACTTCGTCCAGTAAATGTATCCAAATTTGCTGGTGTTTACACCCGTCCCAGTGAGGCTTCCCAGGAAATAGTAAAGAAGGAGAGAGAGAGAGAGAGCAAGAAACAGGAACCACTGCTGTGGACAGGGTAAGACGGAAGTCTAGTAAGACAAAGGGGATTGAGGAGTCATATCCCATAAGGAGAGAGTGGGGAGTCACAGCGGCTCGAGTGGGTGTGTGCATGTGACAACAAGGCTGAGTGCTGGAGCCGCATCCCCTAAACGTGTGACGTTGAGCCCCTCTCCTAGAGCCTGAAGCGCCTGGTGTGATCTCCTAGTGGAATATAGGCACTCTACCGAGTTGTGGGTTGGGTGGTCCGTCAGCGATAATACCACCCAAACCACCACCACAACAAAAATTTGGGGGCCTGTGTCCGGGAGAGTGAACTGACACACCCACACCTTGTCCAAGAGTGGATTTGTACACCCCATGTTGAAATAGATACACTGTGTGACCGCAGGTGTATATTCTCTCTCTTGGGAAGACTCACAGGACAAGATGGATAAGGTGCAAGCATTTGTGGAATCAGGCAAGCCTGAGGACTTGGAAGGTTGCACGAGGGATCAATTAAAACAGATAGCAGAAAAGTGTGGCATCAGGTTGAAAGCATCTAAAGTGGCTGGGATGAAGGACGAGATCCTTAGGCAGTTAAGAGCCAAAAGCGAAGTGGCAGAGCAAGGAGCCCAGAAAGGAGCTGAAAGGGGAAAGGAGGATGATGGGCAGGATGAAGTGAGATCCCAAGGATCGAGTAGGAGCAGCAAGAGTAGCAGGAGTAGCCGGAATAGGAGCTTGGAGAGATTCCAGTTAGAGCTCCAGATGCAGCGTGAGGAGAGACAGTTCCAGCTGGAAAAGATGAAATTAGAACTCCAGATGAAAAATGAAGCCGAGAAAGCAAGACTAGAGGTGGAAAAAGAAAAGGAGAAAACCAGAATAAGAGAACTGGAGTTGGAACAGGAGAAAGAAAAAGAGAAAGCCCAGGTCGAAAAAGAAAAAGAGAGAACAAAACAAATGCAAATAGAAGCGAATAGAACCTTGGCTGAACAAAGGATCGAACATGGGTTGCCAGAGAGCACAACCCAGGTATCGCACTCACCAGATGTTAGGGTTAGGGAGAAGGTTCCCTTGTTTGTTCCAGAAGAGGCAAAGAGTTTTTTCGAGCACTTTGAAAAGGTGGCCAGCATCAAGGAGTGGCCACAGGAGGAATGGGCCCAGCTGGTCCAGTTAAGATTGACCGGTGCAGCCAGGGAGGCTTACACCCAACTGTCACTAGAAGAGTGCCAGGATTATGCCACAGTAAAGAGCAGCATATTGCGCTCGTTCCAGTTAACCCCAGAAGCTTATAGGAAGCGTTTCAGAGAAATGATCAAAGTTGGAGCGTGTACGTTTGCTGAGACAGCAAGGGATCTGGAAAGACGATTCCAGAAGTGGATTGAGGCTGCTGGAGTTGGATCTTATGCTGACCTGAAGCAATTGATGGTCATGGAGAAGTTCTTGGAGATGATGCATCCCGAGACAAAGTTCAAGATCCAGGAAGCAGGGATAAAGGAGGTGAGAGATGTCGCGGATAGGGCGGATATGATTACGGAAGCATATAAGAGCTTAAGGGAGAACAGAGTGAAGAATGAGGTGAGACGCAGCAATGGCAGATCCAGTGGAGTCTGGGGAGGAAGAAATTACGAAAGACCCAGAAGAGTTTGGGGTGAGAAGAATTTTGATAAATGGGCAGATAAACGTAAGTACCCTAAAACTCAGAAGAGTAGGTCGCGCACTTCGTCTGAAAGTGAAGATGAAGGAGATAAACGAGAAACAAATCATTATCCAGGAAATCAAGAGTCCAGTAAAGCCCCACAGAGTGCAGGTAGTGTACCTGGCCCGAGGAACTCTCATGCGAGTGGACACAGTCAGAGCCACTCTGGTACATATAGGAGAGACTTTTCCCAGGTGAGGTGTTACAACTGTAACGGATTGGGTCACGTGATGCGAGATTGTCGGCAGGGCAAGAGAATTGTGACCCTGGCCATGTGTGACCCCCGAAGTAAATATACTAATGTGTTCCAGGACAAACCACAGAAGATGAACTTAATGAACGAGAGGTATAGGCCGTTCATAAGTAAAGGTTGGATCAGTATAGAAGGCCAACCTGAGGTAGAAGTTGGTATCTTAAGAGATACCGGAGCTAATCAGAGCGTGATTGCGAGAAGCCTGATTGGGAATGATCGACGGTTAGCTGGCAGGAGAAAGATGAAAGTATATGGGTTATTGTCTGAGAGTGACATGCCCGTTTGTACTGTCCAGCTAAGGTCGGAATATGTGTCGGCGGAGGTGATGTTGGGAGTGTGCCCCGACATACCTGTTCCAGGAATTCAAGTGATCCTGCGGAATGACTTGTGCGGGACAAAGGTGTTCCCAAGATTCATAGCAGAGACTGTGCCAGAGGAGTGCCCAGAAGGCCACGGCATGGGTGGGACACCTGAGAGTGTGAACCTGACTGACATCCGAGGAGATGAGTCAGGAGACCGCCAAGCCATTGAAAACCCTGTCTCGGTAGTGGTGAAAGCAGAGGTAGCCGACGAGGAAGACACTAGAGAAGATGAGACAGTGTCTATTCAGCGGGTAAAGAGATCGACGTAGATATAGCGTGGCTGTTTGATGAAGGTCCAGCTCAGGAGGATGAAGTCTCGGTGAGGCCAAAAGTGAAGATGGCCCAGCCAAAGAAAAATCATGTGAAGAGAGCGAACCTGAGTAGACCCCAGCCTGCTGAAATTAAGGGTCGGAAGGTGAATGCAACTGTGCTGAGCAGAAGTGAGGAAGGATGTGGACATACTAAGGATGGGAGTAGAGCGTCAAGTTGTCCACGAGCACAGAGGCATTTGGATAGTAGAGTTAAGTTGTTTGAGATGTCAGGAGTTGACATGTTTCACAGAAAACGTGGAGGAGAGATAGTGAAGAAGGGTAATAGCCAAGAAAATGGAAGGAGAAGAGACAGTATGTGTGGAGAGATGCTTACGAGCACCCTAGGAGAGGTAAAGCAACATGTACGATCGAGTGCTGTTGGATGTAGTACAGGGCTCGGAGAAACTTTTAGGGAACAAAGAAGAGTTGAAGGAAAAGAAATGGAGTTGTATAGAGGCGAGAAGTGTGGGAAGAGAATGATGATACAGGCATGGAGGAGTAGAAGAAAGTCGAGGACTCGATGGAAGTCAAACAGGATGAGGTCTCGGATAAATGAGGAGACGAAAGGGAGGATCGTCGGTGAAGACGAGGGAGTGAAGTATAATGACAGTAGATGGAAGTGTGAAGACGGCAGAGGAGGTACAGACAGTAGATATCTGACTCTGAACGTGAAGAGAAGAAGACAAGGAAACGGAGGGTGGAAACAATAAGTAGAGTTGACCGATGGAGTGCAGGCGTCCAAGGAGGACAGCCTAGCCAAGAGGTGTCAGAGAAGTCAAATCGTTTGTGAGAAGATCATGTTTCGGGCGAGTTATGAGCCAGATGTTACCAGGTGCAACGAAGTAGTTGTATATCCTAAGGGAGTATGTAAGCAGATCAACCGGTCGAACCAATCGGTTGAAGAACGAGACAGTGTGGTGGCGGATGTATTATCACAAGCTTTGCCACTAGAATAACTCTCAAAAATAAGGGGAGGGGAGTGTTATGATCTCAGCCTGCAGGAGAAACGAGTCTCCCCCTTGAGAGTTATTCAGCAAGCCTGACCTAACTGGAAGGTCCAGGAATCATAGAGGCGAAAATACATAGGTAAGATAGTTTGGTCGATTTAAATAAAAATTTGAGATTATGGGCAATGAACAAGAAAACAGATAAATGACTGGTTAGGAGATGTGGACAAGTTGCTGGAGGAGTGAGGCTCGCTTTGGGAGAGCCTTGACCTCACTTGAGGCCAGACATCGCAGGGGGAAAGCCACGCTTCATCGAGCTCCCGCCAGAAGGGAACCCCTAGTGATATATCTCCAAAGAGAAGAGAAGTGTGCAGACGTGCCAGCTGTGGAGTAGAGCTGAAGACGTTGCGGTCTCAAGTCCTGGACGGCGGGGAGAGTATTTAAGCCGCCCAGTGACAGTTTTGTGTGCTGTGGGAAGAGCCCTGGTCAGACCTGTCAGAGGAAGGAGCGCCCTCGACCAGATAATCTGTGGTAAGCCCGATTTAAGCCAGTTCATAGTGTTTGCTTTTAGTTGGTCGTGTGCCCAGCGACAGTAGCAATGTTTATTTACAAGTTAGAAATGTTTTGGTAAGGCAGAGAGCCTAAAATAAGAGAGTGAAGTGGGAGGAGCGTGGAGCGACGTCCGTCTCCTCTGGGCGCTGGCAGGTGACTGAGGTCCTGACGGCGGAGGCCCCTCCCAGAGTGAGTGAGGCCCACCAGGCGAGGTGGCGCATGGACCCACCCCGACGGGGTAGTCCACTCTCACTAAATGTATACCTAATGTATATCATCTCTGACCGACGTGTAGGGGTGCAATTGTCAACTAGTGACGAGAACTGCTGCTGAGGTCCCAACTCAGCAACGTAGTCCGTGCTAGAGGAACTATGGCCCTCTGTATCCTCCTTCGGTCGGACTGCAGAAGATAGGGTGCTTTGACCCGAAGACAAATCAAGTACCAGGGTACCAAAATGATGATCTGCCGAAAGTGAGAAATATCCTAGGGACAAAAGGTGGTAAACACGAGTAATAACACTGAGGGAGGGATGACCAATTAAAAGAATGACTGAGGACTCCAGTCACCATGTAATCCTAAGTTTTCCAACACTCACCATATGCTACTCTCGGAATGCACAATACACACAGCACCATATAAATATGAAAAGTAATGAAAATATTGAAAAGCAACTGTATCAAAGCCAAGTACACTTACCACAAATTGATGTTCTAGTACTAGTACCTGAATGAAGCTCCTTGGACAGGCCTCCATGAAATGTGACGGGAAAGTGTAGGAGTGTAGATGTTCGGCAGTCTTCCTAATGGCTGGTGTTAATGCCTGTCACATTTACAAAAAAAAAAAGACTGCTTGGCTGTTGTCTGTGGTAAAGTAAGGGAAGACACGCAAAACACATAATATGAACAATGAAACTTTAATTAACTGGAAAGTAAATCAATAACAAAGACAATCCCTTGGCTATGTACAGTGCAAACAAACAAGTCAAAAAGTATGACATAAAAAATGAAGAATAGGGATAATTTACTCTAGGAATAATATAAAGACAAAAATGCAATAAAGGTGCTGAGAATATGGGCGCTAGCTGAGAACCTCTACCAATAAACAGGACGTGTTTCAGTTGGTTGTTCACAGCTTGAGAGCACAAGGATATTCTGACTTCAATGGCTGGATCAAGCCCAGACATCGACTCAGGTAGAGGGCGCTGAGGTGCAGAGGTGCAGGTGTGTAGTCGGCAGGTCACCAATCAGAAGCAGGCAGGCTAGAAATGGTTGTTTGCTGGTTGACGACGGACGAGCCGGCGTGGAGGGAGTGTGGAGTTGGGGGTACGTTTTGCCTCCTGGTCAAAATGTTTTGTGCTACTACTGGTAGACGTATCTTGAAGGTAGCAACTTTTTCTTGTATATATGTAAGTAACTTTATGTAGGGAAGAGCAGGCTCAATCTCTCTTGAAAGAGATTATCGTCACAATATATACTGGAATTATTGAGGACATTTATATTCACGTGTCATTTATATAATATAAGTGTGTGCCAGAGGATATATATATATATATATATATATATATGCAATAAAATATATATATATATATATATATATATATATATATATATATATATATATATTATATATATATATATATATATAATATATATATGAATAAAATATATATATTATATATATATATATAATATATATATATATATATATGCAATAATCTCTATATACATTATATTATATATATATATATATATATATATATATATATATATATATATAAATGTATTAGTAGTGTACGTTGTGTGCCTACTGTGAATTATATATTCTTGAGTTATTGAATGGTATACTTCTTATGTCTAGTGGTTAACTGTGTTTATGCCAGTGTAGTGATGTACTGTGAACTTGAAGGAATAATATGCTCCTCACGCCAAATAGTGAGAATATAGTGAGATAGTGAACAGAGTAAGTACAGTGAAGAGAGTAAGTGGGTGTGGCATCTCACGAGTTGCCAAATGTTCGATAACATTGTATTTGCAGCATGGGAACGTGCAATAGCTGGGGGAGTGTTGCCATTCTGGAGTGCTCCAGAATTGAGAAGAGACAGAGAGAAGGCTGCTCATTTTATTCCTTCGCCTTGTTGTCGATCAGGAGTTATGATTCTTTAATCTTTTAAGTAAACTACAAAACCACCTTCGTGTATGTGTTATCCCTCCATTACTTTGTTGCTATTGAGACAATTTAAGAGAGAGTGATTTAACATATACTTACCCGATACCAAATTGATTGATGCTCTCTTGGGCCATTACTACTATAGTACTACAATTCCATTGAGGTATTACTTGACACGGATAACACCAGTTGGCGACCTTTAGTGAGCGGTAGAGCCCTCTGTTGGGGCGGGCACATGATCAAGTGAAGAGATCGTGTTCTCACTCGTCTTAGGCTATGAGGCCAGCCGGAGATAAACTGAGAGACTCTCCTGGTGAACAGTGGCACCGTGAGGATTGAGTGAAGACCCGTAGGGCTACCGTAAGCATGTAACGTCCATCACTACTAATACTTGGTGGTGACTGGCTAGAGAGAGAGACACCCCGACACATGCAATTGGAAACATTGAATGGAGTTTTGATTTGTCACAGGTGTGACTATATAGTAGGTAATAAAAATATGTCTGTATTCAAATGGAACATCGTGTCAAATTTCAAAGCAATCAGTGAAGACCTTTTAGGAGTACAGCGTATGTTGCTCTTACGTCCAACAGATGGTGCTCTTTTTAAAAAAAAGCATGTTTTTTTCCTGTCACAGGTGAGGCATGTATATAGCAGGTATATAAAAACACTCGCCTATTCGAATGCAGCGTTGTGTCAAAATTTCAAGGACATCGGTAAAGAGGTTTC
>WNGS01006349.1:0-15182 GCA_020271785.1 Procambarus virginalis | reverse complement strand
GAGGATTTCCCTCACATGAAAAACAGTTTTTTTTAAATATAATGTTTTTCCCGTCACAGACGTGATATCTATATAATATGTATATAAAAACCTGGTCGAATGCGAATGGAACGTTGTGTGAAAATTTCAAAGCAATCAGTGAAGAACTTTTGGAGATTAGCAATTTTGAACAAAGAACATCTACATTTTTATTTATATAGATGATAGCTGTCTTTAATGTGTCATTTGAAGGTCATTAATATAACGTCAAGTTGTAGTAGTAGACAGTTCTTTGCTGAATAAATTGTTTTGTTGGAGAGAACTAACGGTCTTTATGTCAATAAGCTTCCACCATTATTGTCCCACATATATTCTGCAATGTCAAACTCTTCATGTGATATTTTAATGAAGGCCTACTTCTGGATTCGAACCTGACTCATAGCCACAAACAACAAATTGAATTTGGTGTGAGAACTCCTGAACTTCGTGATTAATCGTATTTGTATTAGAGGAGGTCAACGACCTAGTAGATAAGAATTTCAACTTCATTGGAATCCTAGCGTTTGCTCGCGCCCTTCTGTGAGTTCATCTTAAGGTACAAGCTGATCATATGCAGTCCTTTCTACTAAATCAGATAAGGAGGAGATAAAACGCCTCATTGAAAATCTCAGTGAAACTTAGTAAGAGTGAAACAATCCCCCATGAAACAATGAATGAAACTGTTGAAGGGCCTCTTCCACCTATATCCTCATTGGCAGAAGTGCTCCAAAGAAGCCCAGATGTTTCACATGAAGCAGCAAAGTGTACTAGTCAGCTGCTGGAAAGGAAAACAACTGTAGTAACAATAAGAGTTCATGAACAGGAAGGCTCCGATCAGTAGTGGAAAAGAAAGGACCGAACAACCATGACAAAGACCCAGGAGGGTTGGCAAATGGAAGGGGTTGATAGTAGTAAAGAGAAAGTGTTTCATGGTAAGCGGTTACAAGTAGGAAAGAAATCGGCTAATAAAAATGGTATTCATGAATTGCCACAAAAAAGGAAATCTTATCCAACACGAATAAACTTTGGCATGAAATGTAATAAAATTATGTTTTTCTGCCGAAGAACATGACAAGGGAAGAGAGAGTGAAGGTGTCAGAAGCAAGGAAGAGCTACAAGGAGAGGGAAGGATTGGGAGAGCCATAGGCCTCAGCTCAGGAACTTCAGAGGGAGTGATGAACTCTCCACCAGCAGAAGAGCAGCCACAGAAAGATGTGCAACAGAAAGCTAGATCACATATTGTCCCACTCCCCAAAATCTTCCTCTCCCAAACACAACCTACACCTCCTAGTCCCATAGAGACACGCCCCACCCAACTTTCTCCCTTTCTCCCCACCCTATGCCCGTCTTGCCCCCCATACCCTCCTTATTCTCCCATCTTATGCTTTCTCCTGTTCCCCCACCTCACACCCACCCTAATGCCCCATCTAATGCCCTCCCTGTTCCCCCACTCCGTACCCCTTCCGATTCCCCCATCCAATTCACTCCTTATTCCCCCACCCTATTCCCTTCCTGTTTTCCCACTCTATGCCTCCACCTGTTTCCTTATTGCATGCTTCCCTTGTTACCCTGTCCCATGCCCTCCCAGGTCTCCCATCCCTGTCCCTATCTGCCTCCACCCATCCGACATCCTCCATGAACCCCACCCCCAAACCCTTCCTACATCCCCATCCCAGGGCCCCACTGGCCCCCTTGTCTCAGGGCTTCCATGTACTCCCAGTCACCTACTATATAATTCCCGGCAATATGTAGGCGCCATCATTCCCCACCTCAGCAACCTATAAGCCCATCCCCTCTGCCCACCTACTCTCCCTCAGCCCACAGAATCTTCCCCACCATGCAGTAACCCCACCAAGCAACCTCTTCCACCAGTGGTATCGGTACCAAGGGAAAGTGTGACAGGACAGAAGAAAGTTAGTTTCAAATTAATGTATTCAAACATAGACGAAATTACAATTAAAGCAAGTAAACTTAGGGAAAGAACAAATGAGGACAATCCAAGTGTAATAGCATTCACTGAAAGAAAATTGACATGCATCATAACAAATGCAGTGTTTTCCCAGGACTACACTGTAATATGGAAAGGGGGGGGGGAGGAGTAGTGGCCCCTACTGATACAAAAAGGACTGAAGTTTCTAGGAAATGGATATCCTTGTCTGCCAGGGTTCAGAGACTACATAACAGACGCTATGACAATGGGAGGACCAAAGATAGTAGTCATAGTAATATATAACCCTTCATTAAATGACAGGAGACTCAGGCAAGAGTATTACAGAAACAGCATAGTTGTTACTACTACAATAGAAAGTGGAGCCTCTGATACCCACAGAAATTGATCTTGGCTTCTAATCATAGGAAACTTCAACCATGGCATGTTTGAACAAAGAACTGCATGGAGAACAGAGACATGAAGAGCTAAACTAATGGATGTGGCAATAAGAACGTTCTTCAACCAGTGTGTCAATTGACCTACATGAATGAAAGGTAATGACGAACAAGCTAGAATTTAGTTTAAGCGATTTAGATATAAGGAAAATCAACTTATTCCTAACATATAAGTGATCACTTTGTGATTACTTATTCTCCATGGGAATGAGTGACCACAATGTATTGTTGTTTGAATATCTGGTAGAGGTAAGTATAACTTACTTGAAGAAAACAAAGGCTTGCATACCGAAAGGAAAATTACGAGGCGATAAGAAAATTCCTAATAGAAATACCAGGGCAACAGAGCTCAGAGGATAGGCTGCACAAGACGTGATTGACTACGTCACCCAGAAGTGTAAAAGGGGCAGCAGACCCGTTTGTCCCAGTCCAAAAGAAAAAAACACGAAATACACATGAAAAACGCGTGGTTTAATCAGGGATGTAAGGTGGCAAAAAATCAACTGAGTACAATGTCATGTAGTGACCTTGTACAAAGCAGAACAGAGGGAGATACCAGAAGGCAAAGAATGAGTACCTCAGAAGAAGAACCAGAAAAGAGAAGCAGAGAGACAATAAGAATTACATAGCAAATAAAGCAAAGCCAATCAGAATTGCTACATAGTCACATCATGAGGTAAAACCAGTGATGGAACAGGTAATGAAACTACAAATAGGGGCTAACAGGTTCACTGAGAAAGACAAGGAGATGTGCAAGGAACTCAACAAGAGATTTCAGTAGGTCTTCACAATGGACCAAGGAAGAGTTCCTTAACTAATAGAAGGGACACCTAACCAAGCACCACTAGAGAAACTTAAGATTACCAATCAAGAGGTAAGCTTGAATTTGATGTGACAAAGGCTGTTAGCCCAGATGAAATCTCGCTATGGATACTAAAAAAAGAGAGCAAAAACACTATGCTTACCTCACTCAATGGTGTATAACAGTTCACTGGTAACAGAACTATAAAATATTTGGAAGACAGCAAATGTCGTCCCGGTATACAAGACGAGAGACAGATAAGAAGCAGTACCTACAGGCCAGTGCCCTTAACTTTCTTATCATGCAAGGTGTTGGAAAAAGAGTGTGAGAAAAATTAATAGAGAATCTGGAGAGAAGGAACTTTGTATCACCATCAGCATGGGTTCAGAGGTGACAAATCTTGCCTCACATGTTTAATAGATTTAAATTAGACAAGAGAGAATGGTGAGCAGATTGCATATTTTTTGCCTGCCAGAAAACCATTGACACAGTACTCCATAAGAGACCAGTCCATAAGTTGAGGAAGAAGGCAGGAGTTACAGGGATTGTACTCCAGTGGAAAAGGCAAAACCAAATCATCAGAAGACGGTGAGTTACTGTGAGGCGTGAAATCTCAGAGTAGCGAGATGTTATAAGTGAAGTCCTACAGGGTTCAGTCCTTGGACCTATCCTGTATATCATAAATGTAAACGATCTTTCAGAAGGAATAAACTCTTCGAAAAGGAATAAATTCTTCGAGAAGGAATAAACTCTTTGAGAAGGAATAAACTCTTTTTGATGGAATAAACTCTTTTTGGTGGAATTTACTCTTTTAGAAGGAATAAACTTTCAATATTTGCTGATGATGTGAAAAATAATGAGGAGGATTATGACAGAGGATAACAGCATGGGGCTGCAAGATGACTTGGACAAAGTGAAGGAAGACACAGAGAGAAAGATTAATGGTGTCAACTAAACAAGTACCAAACACTCCGTAGCAGTTTGTGTCGTGGAACATTGGGCACAGATAATATTGTGTCGTGGAACATTGGGCACAGATAATATTGTGTCGTGGAACATTGGGCACAGATAATATTGTGTCGTGGAACATGAAGCATAGATAATATTGTGTCGTGGAACATTGGGCATAGATAATATTGTGTCGTGGGACATTGGGCATAGATAATATTGTGTCGTGGAACATGAAGCATAGATAATATTGTGTCGTGGAACATTGGGCACAGATAATATTGTGTCGTGGAACATTGGGCACAGATAATATTGTGTCGTGGAACATTGGGCACAGATAATATTGTGTCGTGGAACATGAAGCATAGATAATATTGTGTCGTGGAACATTGGGCATAGATAATATTGTGTCGTGGGACATTGGGCATAGATAATATTGTGTCGTGGAACATTGGGCATAGATAATATTGTGTCGTGCAACATTGGGCATAGATAATATTGTGTCGTGGAACATGAAGCATAGATAATATTGTGTCGTGGAACATTGGGCATAGATAATATTGTGTCGTGGAACATTGGGCACAGATAATATTGTGTCGTGGAACATTGGGCATAGATAATATTGTGTCGTGGAACATTGGGCACAGATAATATTGTGTCGTGGAACATTGGGCATAGATAATATTGTGTCGTGGAACATGAAGCATAGATAATATTGTGTCGTGGAACATTGGGCATAGATAATATTGTGTCGTGGAACATTGGGCACAGATAATATTGTGTCGTGGAACATTGGGCATAGATAATATTGTGTCGTGGAACATTGGGCACAGATAATATTGTGTCGTGGAACATTGGGCATAGATAATATTGTGTCGTGGAACATTGGGCACAGATAATATTGTGTCGTGCAACATTGGGCACAGATAATATTGTGTCGTGGAACATTGGGCATAGATAATATTGTGTCGTGGAACATTGGGCACAGATAATATTGTGTCGTGGAACATTGGGCATAGATAATATTGTGTCGTGGAACATTGGGCATAGATAATATTGTGTCGTGGAACATTGGGCACAGATAATATTGTGTCGTGGAACATTGGGCACAGATAATATTGTGTCGTGGAACATTGGGCACAGATAATATTGTGTCGTGCAACATTGGGCACAGATAATATTGTGTCGTGGAACATTGGGCATAGATAATATTGTGTCGTGGAACATTGGGCATAGATAATATTGTGTCGTGGAACATTGGGCATAGATAATATTGTGTCGTGGAACATTGGGCATAGATAATATTGTGTCGTGGAACATTGGGCACAGATAATATTGTGTCGTGGAACATTGGGCATAGATAATATTGTGTCGTGGAACATTGGGCATAGATAATATTGTGTCGTGGAACATAAAACATACATAATATTGTGTCGTGGAACATTGGGCATAGATAATATTGTGTCGTGGAACATTGGGCATAGATAATATTGTGTCGTGGAACATTGGGCATAGATAATATTGTGTCGTGGAACATTGGGCATAGATAATATTGTGTCGTGGAACATGAAGCATAGATAATATTGTGTCGTGGAACATTGGGCATAGATAATATTGTGTCGTGGAACATTGGGCATAGATAATATTGTGTCGTGGAACATGGGCATAGATAATATTGTGTCGTGGAACATGAAGCATAGATAATATTGTGTCGTGGAACATTGGGCATAGATAATATTGTGTCGTGGAACATTGGGCACAGATAATATTGTGTCGTGGAACATTGGGCATAGATAATATTGTGTCGTGGAACATTGGGCACAGATAATATTGTGTCGTGGAACATGAAGCATAGATAATATTGTGTCGTGGAACATTGGGCATAGATAATATTGTGTCGTGGAACATGAAGCATAGATAATATTGTGTCGTGGAACATTGGGCATAGATAATATTGTGTCGTGGAACATGAAGCATAGATAATATTGTGTCGTGGAACATGAAGCATAGATAATATTGTGTCGTGGAACATTGGGCATAGATAATATTGTGTCGTGGAACATTGGGCATAGATAATATTGTGTCGTGGAACATTGGGCATAGATAATATTGTGTCGTGGAACATTGGGCATAGATAATATTGTGTCGTGGAACATTGGGCATAGATAATGTTGTGTCGTGGAACATTGGGCATATATAATATTGTGTCGTGGAACATTGGGCATAGATAATATTGTGTCGTGGAACATGAAGCATAGATAATATTGTGTCGTGGAACATTGGGCATAGTTAATATTGTGTCGTGGAACATTGGGCATAGATAATGTTGTGTCGTGGAACATTGGGCATTGATAATATTGTGTCGTGGAACATGAAGCATAGATAATATTGTGTCGTGGAACATGAAGCATAGATAATATTGTGTCGTGGAACATGAAGCATAGATAATATTGTGTCGTGGAACATGAAGCATAGATAATATTGTGTCGTGGAACATTGGGCATAGATAATATTGTGTCGTGGAACATTGGGCATACATAATATTGTGTCGTGGAACATTGGGCATAGATAATGTTGTGTCGTGGAACATTGGGCATAGATAATATTGTGTCGTGGAACATTGGGCATAGATAATGTTGCGTCGTGGAACATTGGGCATAGATAATATTGTGTCGTGGAACATGAAGCATAGATAATATTGTGTCGTGGAACATTGGGCATAGATAATATTGTGTCGTGGGACATTGGGCATAGATAATGTTGTGTCGTGGAACATTGGGCATAGATAATATTGTGTCGTGGAACATGAAGCATAGATAATATTGTGTCGTGGAACATGAAGCATAGATAATATTGTGTCGTGGAACATTGGGCATAGATAATATTGTGTCGTGGAACATTGGGCATAGATAATATTGTGTCGTGGAACATTGGGCATAGATAATGTTGTGTCGTGGAACATTGGGCATAGATAATATTGTGTCGTGGAACATTGGGCATAGATAATGTTGCGTCGTGGAACATTGGGCATAGATAATATTGTGTCGTGGAACATGAAGCATAGATAATATTGTGTCGTGGAACATTGGGCATAGATAATATTGTGTCGTGGGACATTGGGCATAGATAATGTTGTGTCGTGGAACATTGGGCATAGATAATATTGTGTCGTGGAACATGAAGCATAGATAATATTGTGTCGTGGAACATTGGGCATAGATAATATTGTGTCGTGGAACATTGGGCATAGATAATGTTGTGTCGTGGAACATTGGGCATAGATAATATTGTGTCGTGGAACATTGGGCATAGATAATATTGTGTCGTGGAACATAAAACATACATAATATTGTGTCGTGGAACATTGGGCATACATAATATTGTGTCGTGGAACATAAAACATAGATAATATTGTTCCTTCCTATATTGTCCAAATGATAAACAAAATCTCTCAGAATGATGAGCAGTCGATGAAAAAAAAATTATTTTTAACTTTTTCACATTTTGTAAACAAAAATAGTCTTTATTTTCCATACTTCATGAGATAATGTTATTTGCCTTATTGTAATAGCATGAGATTTTGACTATATATTAATCATAACTGAGTATTATAAAGTTGACATATGCCGACAGTATTGTACAACCCATTCTGGTCCCACGTGAAGATGGCGTGGAAGAACAAGGATCATCCCAACATGCATTTTCTCTTTTATGAAGACCTGAAAACTGACGTAATGAAAGAACTAAGAACTCTGAATGAGTTCTTGGGCACCCGCCTCACCCAGCAACAACTTGATAATGTAAGTCTACGGAACTTTGTTTGGTTACTAAGCAGAGTTGTTATTATGGTACAGGAAAATGTTTTATGTTATTGCATGTTACTTTATATGACTCTCGATTTTATTAGTGTTTAGCACAGGGTGTTTGGGGCAGTTTCAGGCCTCTATATTTCCTCATAGATGTGAGGTAGTTAGTGACACTGGGATGAGAAGTTGTAGCTTGAGAATATGAGTGTTAGGAGAGTAAAATATTGATGGAGTGTTATGTTGAAGCATCATGCCAGGAAGTGGCATGATACAACCTTCGTTTACAGGGAGCTTGTCTCTCAGAAACATTACATTCTATTAGACTCTGAGAAAGAAATACATTTGTCCAATTATACCTAAACCACCAGGTACTTGTATATAGTGACAGGTGTCACCTGAGCCTCCTGGACACAGCTGTTCTCTCTCAACCATCGTGTAAAAATACTGTACATTTGCGAACGTTTAACAGCATAGGGATCAAAATGTCCTGAACTCCACTGTAAGAAACTTTAACAGTAGAGAGGAGGGATGGAGATTCTTATTCAGGTCCAGCTTGTAGAGTATTTGTTAGGTCAATTAAAGGAAAGTTTCAGTTCAGGTCCAGCGACGGTAAGTCTTTGTCAAATTCAGAGATACTGAGTTTTAGTGAGGTTCTGGAAAGGAGAGCCTGAGGTACAACGATGGAAAGTCTATGGATGAAGAATCCTAATCAGATCCATGGATGTTCAGGAATTGGTAGTTTTAATTAGTTCATGGGGGCTGGAGATTACTAGTTACGTTGAGTTAGTTCATGAGGTGGAGATTACTAGCGACGTTGAGTTAGTTCCTGGGGTGGAGATTACTAGCCACGTTGAGTTAGTTCCTGGGGTGGAGATTACTAGCCACGTTGAGTTAGTTCCTGGGGTGGAGATTACTAGCCACGTTGAGTTAGTTACTGGGGTGGAGATTACTAGCCACGTTGAGTTAGTTCCTGGGGTGGAGATTACTAGCCACGTTGAGTTAGTTCCTGGGGTGGAGATTACTAGCCACGTTGAGTTAGTTCCTGGGGTGGAGATTACTAGCCACGTTGAGTTAGTTCCTGGGGTGGAGATTACTAGCCACGTTCAAGGACTGGGTCAAGTTAGTTCGTGATCAAGTACTAAGGTCAACTTATGTTGACATTACCTGAGTCTTAGTCAAGTTCAGGTAATGAGAAAGTTGGTGAGGTCCAAGGATGGAGAGTGGTAGTCAGGTGTACTAATGTATTAATTCATTATTAATTATTATTTATTATTATTAACTAATAATAACGAATGCTATATATTGCACCAATGAGGCAGGATTAGCTCTCAGGGTGTCCTGGAACACTTTATCTTAACAATAATTATATCAGTCTAAACATGATATAATGATGATAGTTAAATTATTTGAGTTATATTGTGGAAGTAAAGATTATTTTTAGTAATTTATTCATTGTTTTTTCTAGGTGGTCGAGCACACATCTTTCTCATCAATGAAAAATAGGAGCATTAAAAACCCTGAAATTTATTTGAGCGCTCAGAAGAAGAAAGACGGCTTCTTTAGGAAAGGTGAGTTGCATTGTCCTGACTGTCATTGTTGACGACACTGTCATGTACTCACCTAGTTGTGCTTGCAGGGGTTGAGCTTTGGGTCTTTGGTCCCGCCTCTCAACTGTCAATATATTGGTGTACAGATTCCTGAGCTTCTCGAGCTATGCCATATCTATATTTGAAACTATGTATGGAATCAGCCTCCACCACATCACTTCCTAGGGTGAACAGGGGTGAAATGAAAATGCTAAGAAAAGAATAATAAAGTAATTGGTGAGTATATCATTGGCATGCAGGAACATGACAAAGTTGACGCCTTTGCTAAGGCTGCAGTAAATAAAGAGAGTATTGAACGGAATCTTGAGTTATCAAATGGGTACCTTAAAAGTGTCATTAGACGAGAACTCCTGGATGAATTTGAAGAACGTAGAACTGTGCAAACTGGAACTAGCAGGTCCAATGTTCATCACAACGAAATGTGTGAAGTAAAACATGTGTATGGGGCAAGTAACAAAGTCAGTAGACTAACAGATGTTGTCACAGCTCGTATAAGACTTGGCTACAAGTATCTCTGGCAGTTCGGCTTGTATAGGGATCTAGATGAAGTAAAGTGTAAAGTGTGTGGACAAAGACAGGGACACACACTCGAACACTATATCTTGGATTGTAGTAAAATTGAGCCATTTAGAGATAAATCTAAGCTCACTCTGTATGATATGGCAACCTATCTTATTACCATGAATAAATTACCTGAAATCCTTGCACTGTATCCACATTTCGCTTCCAGTAGATGAACGACATATGAGATTCAGAAACAAGTAGTGTATTGTGAGGACTAATAATAAACAGAAGCTCCCTATGACTCTGTAATTTCCCCATTCGTCAAACTATTATGTATTAGCGATAAGACCTACCATTAATGTATGATGACTTACTGTAAATGTATAGCTCTTGAAATAGCACTTTCTCGGTAACTAGCTGACATTGTAACTATAAGGTGTGAAGGATAGATGAAATTGTTTATGTAATAATCTAAGATGAGGTCTGATAAAGACCTTTTGTGCCCTTTGTAATGCTTTTGCGCTACCGCTCACAGGATGAGTATGGGGTGCACAATAAACTAGCCGCCTTCGGCGGCAACAATCAAAAAAAAAACAATCAGGTATGGGGGAGGGAGGGAGGTAGAGAAAGGGTGAGGGGAGTAGTGAGGAAGGAGTAAGGGAGTAGCGGGGTTGGTCAGGAAGAGTGATAGGAGGAGGAGGGAGGTAAGGAGTGGTCAGGTAAAAGGGAAAGTTAGAGGGACGAAGATAATGGGATCTTTGGGGGAGTAGAAGTTAGAGAAAGTTGAAAGTAGAATGTAGAAGCAGAATGGTAGATAGTAGAAAGTGAAGTAGAAAAGATAGACGTAGAGGTAGAAAGGCTGCCACCATCATTCTAGTTCATTACATACAAGACAAGGAATGGAACTCGTCTGTACTTTAAGCTGTTATCAAATCTTACTTTAGCATGTATAAACTGGAATCATGTATCTTGTTCCATGCAAGATTCCTTAAGGCCATAAACCCATGAGTGTTCTACGCTTTAGTTTGCAATATATCAGAAAATCCAAGATCTAGTGAACACAATAAAGTCAGATTAAAAGTAAGTTAATCAGTATATTTAACATGATAAGATTCATAATTCAATCAATTTAATTAATGTTGACACTGTCAAGATTAATAACCAATGTGAGTCACCACACAAGACCTTGAGGGCACTATGACTGTCTGCCCCTGCTAATACACAACACTTAAAGTTTGGAAAACACGAAATATGTCACCCTAAGGTACTCATCAAGAGTCAGAGCCTAATCTGGGTTGAGAGGGGGTGGAGGCAGAGTCCCCACCCAGCCTGACAGCCTGGACTGGCTGCTGTTCAGTGTCCACCCCCAGTCTGTTTCTGCTGATGCTGTGTACTAGGCTCTCGAATGTTCCGTGGGTATTTATTGGGAATCTGGGAGCTAACTCCACCAGCTAAATAGATAGCCCCAGGCCATCTACCAAGCCACGCCTTAACCGGCGCTTTGTTTGAAATACACACCCGGCTACCTGGCTGCAAATTATTAGTTAGCAGAAGCAAGGTCAAGTCACACTGACCGACCACTGGTCAGTTGTTGTCATTAACACTCTAGAGGTGTGAGTATGGCTCAGACACCCTGATGCCTCTCAAAATCCTGTCTGACTGGCTCATGTACTATGCATGTCTTAACTAAACCCAACTAAACACCCTTATGGGTTACAGTGCATTCCATTTACTAACTACTCTGGCAGTGTGTGTGNCAGGGAAGGAACAACAACATACAGGGAAGGAACAACAACATACAGGGAAGGAACAACAACAACATACAGGAAGGAACAACAACAACATACAGGGAAGGAACAACAACATACAGGGAAGGAACAAAAACATACAGGGAAGGAACAACAAATACAGGGAAGGAACAACAACAACATACAGGGAAGGAACAACAACAACATACAGGGAAGGAACAACAACAACATACAGGGAAGAAAACAACAACATACAGGGAAGGAACAACAACATACAGGGAAGGAACAACAACATACAGGGAAGGAACAACAACAACATACAGGGAAGGAACAACAACAACATACAGGGAAGGAACAACAACAACATACAGGGAAGGAACAACAACAACATACAGGGAAGGAACAACAACAACATACAGGGAAGGAACAACAACATACAGGGAAGGAACAACAACATACAGGGAAGGAACAACAACATACAGGGAAGGAACAACAACAACATACAGGGAAGGAACAACAACAACATACAGGGAAGGAACAACAACAACATACAGGGAAGGAACAACAACAACATACAGGGAAGGAACAACAACAACATACAGGGAAGGAACAACAACATACAGGGAAGGAACAAAAAACATACAGGGAAGGAACAACAACAACATACAGGGAAGGAACAACAACATACAGGGAAGGAACAACAACATACAGGGAAGGAACAACAACAACATACAGGGAAGGAACAACAACATACAGGGAAGGAACAACAACATACAGGGAAGGAACAACAACAACATACAGGGAAGGAACAACAACATACAGGGAAGGAACAACAACATACAGGGAAGGAACAACAACAACATACAGGGAAGGAACAACAACAACATACAGGGAAGGAACAACAACATACAGGGAAGGAACAACAACAACATACAGGGAAGGAACAACAACATACAGGGAAGGAACAACAACATACAGGGAAGGAACAACAACAACATACAGGGAAGGAACAACAACAACATACAGGGAAGGAACAACAACAACATACAGGGAAGGAACAACAACAACATACAGGGAAGGAACAACAACAACATACAGGGAAGGAACAACAACATACAGGGAAGGAACAACAACAACATACAGGGAAGGAACAACAACAACATACAGGGAAGGAACAACAACAACATACAGGGAAGGAACAACAACATACAGGGAAGGAACAACAACATACAGGGAAGGAACAACAACATACAGGGAAGGAACAACAACAACATACAGGGAAGGAACAACAACAACATACAGGGAAGGAACAACAACAACATACAGGGAAGGAACAACAACAACATACAGGGAAGGAACAACAACAACATACAGGGAAGGAACAACAACATACAGGGAAGGAACAACAACATACAGGGAAGGAACAACAACATACAGGGAAGGAACAACAACAACATACAGGGAAGGAACAACAACAACATACAGGGAAGGAACAACAACAACATACAGGGAAGGAACAACAACAACATACAGGGAAGGAACAACAACAACATACAGGGAAGGAACAACAACATACAGGGAAGGAACAAAACAACATACAGGGAAGGAACAACAACAACATACAGGGAAGGAACAACAACATACAGGGAAGGAACAACAACATACAGGGAAGGAACAACAACAACATACAGGGAAGGAACAACAACAACATACAGGGAAGGAACAACAACATACAGGGAAGGAACAACAACAACATACAGGGAAGGAACAACAACATACAGGGAAGGAACAACAACATACAGGGAAGGAACAACAACAACATACAGGGAAGGAACAACAACAACATACAGGGAAGGAACAACAACAACATACAGGGAAGGAACAACAACATACAGGGAAGGAACAACAACAACATACAGGGAAGGAACAACAACATACAGGGAAGGAACAACAACATACAGGGAAGGAACAACAACATACAGGGAAGGAACAACAACAACATACAGGGAAGGAACAACAACAACATACAGGGAAGGAACAACAACATACAGGGAAGGAACAACAACAACATACAGGGAAGGGACAACAACAACATACAGGGAAGGAACAACAACAACATACAGGGAAGGAACAACAACAATACAGGGAAGGAACAACAACATACAGGGAAGGAACAACAACATACAGGGAAGGAACAACAACATACAGGGAAGGAACAACAACAACATACAGGGAAGGAACAACAACAACATACAGGGAAGGAACAACAACATACAGGGAAGGAACAACAACAACATACAGGGAAGGAACAACAAACAACATACAGGGAAGGAACAACAACAACATACAGGGAAGGAACAACAACATACAGGGAAGGAACAACAACAACATACAGGGAAGGAACAACAACATACAGGGAAGGAACAACAACATACAGGGAAGGAACAACAACAACATACAGGGAAGGAACAACAACAACATACAGGGAAGGAACAACAACAACATACAGGGAAGGAACAACAACAACATACAGGGAAGGAACAACAACAACATACAGGGAAGGAACAAAAACATACAGGGAAGGAACAACAACAACATACAGGGAAGGAACAACAACAACATACAGGGAAGGAACAACAACAACATACAGGGAAGGAACAAACAACATACAGGGAAGGAACAACAACATACAGGGAAGGAACAACAACATACAGGGAAGGAACAACAACAACATACAGGGAAGGAACAACAACAACATACAGGGAAGGAACAACAACAACATACAGGGAAGGAACAACAACAACATACAGGGAAGGAACAACAACAACATACAGGGAAGGAACAACAACAACAGACAGGGAAGGAACAACAACATACAGGGAAGGAACAACAACATACAGGGAAGGAACAACAACATACAGGGAAGGAACAACAACAACATACAGGGAAGGAACAAACAACATACAGGGAAGGAACACAACAACATACAGGGAAGGAACAACAACAACATACAGGGAAGGAACAACAACAACATACAGGGAAGGAACAACAAACATACAGGGAAGGAACAACAAACATACAGGGAAGGAACAACAACATACAGGGAAGGAACAACACAACATACAGGGAAGGAACAACAACAACATACAGGGAAGGAACAACAACATACAGGGAAGGAACAACAACAACATACAGGGAAGGAACAACAACATACAGGGAAGGAACAAAACATACAGGGAAGGAACAACAACATACAGGGAAGACAACAACAACATACAGGGAAGGAACAACAACAACATACAGGGAAGGAACAACAACATACAGGGAAGGAACAACAACATACAGGGAAGGAACAACAACAACA
>WNGS01006345.1:27476-40519 GCA_020271785.1 Procambarus virginalis | reverse complement strand
CACAACATTTGGATATATTTGGTGGGAATTGTCTTAAATTAGGTCGAATTTAGGTGGCATAGCTTAAATTTCGCCGACTTTAACCGAATCCAGATTTGGATATGCTAGGTCAGGTTAGGTGAGGTTGCGTAGGGTAGGATGGAAATAGGAGAAAAAATGGGCTTTGACAGTGCTATGATACACAACACTGGGTATATTTGGTGGAAATTGTCATAAATTAGGTCAAATTTAGGTGGTATAGCTTAAATTTTACTAACTTGAACTAAATCTAGGTTTATATATGCTAGGTTAGGTTAGGTGAGGTTGTCTAGGTTTATATATGCTAGGTTAGGTTAGGTGAGGTTGTGTAGGGTAGGATGGAAATAGGAGAAAAAATGGGCTTTGACAGTGCTATTATACACAACATTTGGGTATATTTGGTAGAAATTGTCTTAAATTAGGTTAAATTTAGGTGGGAATAGCTTAAATTTCATCAACTTTAACCAAATCTTTGTTTGGATATGCTAGGTTAGGATGGAATAGGATAGGATGGATAGTAAGGTTGCATAGGGTAGGATGGAATAGGAAAAAATGTAGGTAAAAATGGGCTATGGCAGTGCTGTGATACACAACATTTGGGTATATTTGGTGGGAATTATCTTAAATTAGGTGGAATTTAGGAGGCATACCTTAAATTTTAACAACTTGAACTAAATCTAGGTTTGGATATGCTAGGTCAGGTTAGGTGAGGTCGTGTAGGGAAGGATATATAATATCTTAGGGCTAATGAAATAGCATGTTTATGAAATAGGGTAAATTTTCCTATTTAAGGTTTGAGCTATATGGCCAACTCATGTAATGTATGGACAGAGGCGACATAGGCTCGTATGTTTGGATATGGGATGCTCATACTTAGTATAACAAGGAAGGTATTAATAAGACATTAAAACAATGGACACATGTTAGATGAATAGTTTAGCACTAATAATGCTGAAATAATAATGGAGAATGTATGTGTTTTATATAGAGCTGATCGGAAGTCATATGTACCATTTTTATATGCGAAATTCTGACTTTTGGGGAGTTGGTTAAACTCAGCATATTTTAATTAATGTCCTAAATATACCTAGAAAAATATCATGCAAATTGTGTATTGTTTGACCTAGTTGGTTGTGTTTGTATTTGTACATGTATAGCACAATTAATATACTTGTGCATTAATTGTGCAGATTTTGCATTTTGCAAAAGTTGTATGATTATTGATTACATTTCTATAAATTGTGTATTGTTTTGTGCAAGTTGTGTATTAATTGTATATATTTTTTGTATGTGTATTTGTGGAAATTGTGTATTTAATGAGTATGTGCTAGTTATGTATTGTTCATATTTTGGTAAGTTGTGTATTGATTATATTTTTGAGCAAGTTGTGTATTAATTGTGTAAATGTCGTAATTGTATTTGTGTGTAAATCGTGTATTTGTGCTGGTTGTGTATTTTCATATTTGGGGTAGTTATGTATTGTACGTATTTGTCCTAGATATGTATTTTGTGCAAGTTGTGTACTAATTATGAAAGATGTGTAATATTTGTGAAAGTTGTGTATTAATTGCGCATGTTGTGTAATTGCATATGGACGAATTGTTTACGTATGCCTTTGTGTATTGAGTGCCATTGTGCAAATTGAGTAATTATAAAGCAAGTTTGCTTGTATTAACTGTGCAAAGATGTATAATAATTACACAATTTGTGTAATAATTGTCCATGTTTTATAATAATTTTTGTGCTAATAGTGCATTATGAAAGTTGTGTTTTTAATTTGTTGAAGTGGGGCTGGTGCAACTGTATTTTTGTGTGCAAATTGTGTATTTTGTGTAAGCTCTGTAATCTGAAAAAAATATATCTTCATGGTGTAAGTGTATTTTGTTTATGAGACAATGTGTGGGTATTTTGCGAAAATTATGTTTGTGAAATTGTGTAATTTTAGTGAAAGTGCATTTTTGATTCTCTAAATGCATAAGCATTTTGATATATTTGTGCAAATACCATACTTCGTGTAAATGTCATAGTCTGAGTGTACATGCAATATTGTGTAAATGGTATATTTTTGTGTGCAACTGACATATTTTTTATGTAAATGACATATTTTTGTCTGTAAATGACATTTTTGTGTGATGGTATATTTTGAGTGTAANTATATATATATATATATATATTATAATATATATATATATATATATATATATATATATATATATATATGCAATTGACGATCACTAAACACTAATCATTTGCATGCGGAAAAACCACAAACAAATGGAGAAGAGAGATGAACGTTTCGACTCGTGAAAGCCGTTGTCAACATCAGACTGATGTTGACTGATTGAGTCTGATGTAGACAACGGCTTTCACGAGTTGAAACGTTCATCTCTCTTCTCCATTTCTTT
The DNA here is from genome assembly GCA_020271785.1 of Procambarus virginalis. NCBI lineage: Eukaryota > Metazoa > Arthropoda > Malacostraca > Decapoda > Cambaridae > Procambarus > Procambarus virginalis. The sequence continues at coordinate 38,096 of WNGS01006345.1, read as the reverse complement.
GTGGTTTTTCCGCATATATATATATATATTATATATATATATATATATATATATATATATATATATATATATATATATATATATATATATTATTAAATATGACCGAAAAAGTAAGATTAATAATTCTAACACGAATTTTCTCGATCTTCCTTATGTTTCTTTTTACTGTTGACGGTAAATGAAAAATCAATTCTCCAAAATTCATTTTTATTTCTAGTCTGACGCGACACTTGAGCGCGTTTCGTAAAACTTATTACATTTTCAAAGACTTTAGTTTATCCACACACAACTTATGACTGAAAAGCATTGGCTCTTATACCTGCATTTGGGTGAGGTGATGTAATACAATAGTGGGGTGAAAAACAAACTTTCAACAAAACACAGAACACGGAACAATGGGTATAGATTTGTAACTGCAGAAGGTCTATTGGCCCATATTTCTTGATGCTTCTATATTGGAGCGGAGTCTTGAAGTGGGTAGAATATAGTTGTGCGTTAATTGGCTGTTGATTGCTGGTGTAGACTTCTTGATGTGTAGTGCCTCGCAGATGTCAAGCCGCCTGCTGTCGCTGTATCTATCAATGATTTCTGTGTTGTTTGCTAAGATTTCTCTGGTGATAGTTTGGTTGTGGGAAGAGATTATATGTTCCTTAATGGAGCCCTGTTGCTTATGCATCGTTAAACGCCTGGAAAGAGATGTTCTTGTCTTGCCTATATACTGAGTTTTTAGAGGCTTACAGTCCCCATGAGGGCATTTGAAGGCATAGACGACGTTGGTCTCTTTTAGAGCGTTCTGCTCCGTGTCTGGAGAGTTTCTCATGTGTAGGCTGGCCGTTTTCTTGGTTTTATAGTAAATCGTCAGTTGTATCTTCTGATTTTTGTCTGTAGGGATAACATTTCTATTAACAATATCTTTCAGGACCCTTTCCTCCGTTTTATGAGCTGTGGAAAAGAAGTTCCTGTAAAATAGTCTAATAGGGGGTATAGGTGTTGTATTAGTTGTCTCTTCAGAGGTTGCATGGCGCTTCACTTTCCTTCTTATGATGTCTTCAGTGAAACCATTGGAGAAGCCGTTGTTGACTAGGACCTGCCTTACCCTACAGAGTTCTTCGTCGACTTGCTTCCATTCTGAGCTGTGGCTGAGAGCACGGTCGACATAAGCGTTAACAACACTCCTCTTGTACCTGTCTGGGCAGTCACTGTTGGCATCTAGGCACATTCCTATGTTTGTTTCCTTAGTGTAGACTGCGGTGTGGAAACCTCCGCTCCTTTCCATGACTGTTACATCTAGAAAGGGCAGCTTCCCATCCTTCTCCATCTCGTAAGTGAAACGCAACACAGAATTCTGCTCAGACGCCTCCTTCAGCTTCTGCAGATGTCTGACATCAGGTACCTGTGTAAAAATGTCGTCAACATATATACTGTGTATATATATATATATATATATATATATATATATATATATATATATATATATATATATATATATATATGTGAGAAAGCTGCATAAACGCGCAAGCCATATATCACTAAGAACTCTTTGACCCGGCCAGGATTCGAACCCATACCGTCCAGGATCACCCCTAAACGTACACAGTACCGTGACCACCGCACCAATGATCGTCTATATGGATTGGTCAGTCTTGGCGCTTATTAACTAAGCTCCCTGACTGAGCTTAGTTAATAAGCGCCAAGACTGACCAATCCTTATAGACGATCATTGGTGCGGTGGTCACGGTACTGTGTACGTTTAGGGGTGATCCTGGACGGCATGGGTTCGAATCCTGGCCGGGTCAAAGAGTTCTTAGTGATATATATATATATATATATATATATATATATATATATATATATATATATATATATATATATATATATATATGTCGTACGTAGTAGCCAGAATGCACTTCTCGGCCTACAATGCAAGACCCGATTTGCCTAATAGGCCGAGTGATTTTCTTTTTTTTTAATAAATTGTTTCCAGTTAGTTCATTTGAATTATTATTATTATTATATTATATTAAGAACATAAATTATTTAATTAGTTTTTAGTTTAGGTTAGGTTAAGATAGGTTAGGTTAGGTTAGGTAGGGTTGGTTAGGTTGGGTCATATATCTACGTTAGTTTTAATTCAAATTTAAACAAAATAATGCATACATAATGAAATGGATAGCTTTATCACTTCATAAGAAGTAAATAAGGAAAATATATAAAATCAGGAAAATTCCTGAGCCTACTGGGCTCTATCATACCTACATTTAAAACTGTGTATGGAGTCAGCCTCCACCACATCACTGCCTAATGCATTCCATCTGTTAACTACTCTGACAATGAAAAAGTTCTTTCTAACGTCCCTGTGGCTCATTTGGGTACTCAGTTTCCACCTGTGTCCCCTTCTTCGCGTACCGCCAGTGTTGAATAGTTTATCCTTGTCTACTCTGTAAATTCCCCTGAGGATTTTGTTGGTAATGATCATGTCTCCCCTTACTATTCTGTCTTCCAGTGTCGTAAGGTGCATTTCCCGCAGCCTTTCCTCGTAACTCATGCCTCTTAGTTCTGGGACTAGTCTAGTGGCATACCTTTGGACTTTTTCCAGCTTCGTCTTGTGCTTGACAAGGTACGGGCTCCATGCTGGGGCCGCATACTTCAGGATTGGTCTTACATATGTGGTGTACAAGATTCTGAATGATTCCTTACACAGGTTCCTGAACGCTGTTCTGATGTTAGCCAGCCTCGCATATGCCGCAGACGTTATTCTTTTTATGTGGGCTTCAGGAGACAGGTTTGGCGTGATATCAACTCCTAGATCTTTCTCTCTGTCCGTTTCATTAAGTACTTCATCTCCTGTTCTGTATCCTGTGTCTGGCCTCCTGTTTCCACTGCCTAGTTTCATTACTTTGCATTTACTCGGGTTGAACGTCAACAGCCATTTGTTGGACTATTCACTCAGCCTGTCTAGGTCATCTTGTAGCCTCCTACTATCGTCCTCAGTTTCAATCCTCCTCATAATTTTTGCATCATCGGCAAAAATTGAGAGAAACGATTCTATACCCTCTGGGAGATCATTTACATATATCAGAAACAGTATAGGTCCAAGGACTAAGTGTGTGTGTGTGTGTGTGTGTGTGTGTGTGTGTGTGTGTGTGTGTGTGTGTGTGTGTGTGTGTGTGTGTGTGTGTGTGTGTGTGTGTGTGTGTGATGTAAATGTAAATATTTCACAGTCGACACAACCATCATTCCTATGGTTGTGTCGACTGTGTGTGATGTAAATGTAAATATTTCACAGTCGACACAACCATCATTCCTATGGTTGTGTCGACTGTGTGTGATGTAAATGTAAATATTTCACAGTCGACACAACCATCATTCCTATGGTTGTGTCGACTGGGACGTTGGTAAATAGGGATTCGACGTCCAGGGAAGCAATGATTCCATCGCAAAGTAAACAAAACAATTACTGCAATCAACGCAAAGAAAGGTAGTGTGCATTTCACTAAACTCCAAGGCGACTATGGCTTAGGATATGCCTATGGCAATGTTAAGACACACAAACCAGGTAACCCACTATGCCCAATAATCAGCCAAATACCAACTCCAACCTATCCCCTGGCAAAAAGACTTAACGAACTCACAACTCCATAGACTTCAAGCAAGTATAGTCTACAATCATCAGCAGATTTCCTAGAATTAATCAAATCTACTCAGCCCGATGGAATCATTGCTTCCCTGGACGTCGAATCCCTATTTACCAACGTCCCAGTCGACACAACCATAGGAATGATACTGGACAGAGTATACAGAGACGAGAGCACCCCCAAATTAGACATACCTGAGCCACTCTTGAAGAGTCTTCTCGAAGCATGTACAAAGGAAGCCCCTTTCATCAGTCCACAAGGAGACATGTATCTTCAAATAGACGGAGTAGCAATGGGCTCCCCCTTAGGAGTTTTATTTGCTAATTTTTATATGGGAACCATCGAAGACAGAGTCTTCAGTAGCAGACAAAAACCAACTGTATATTGCTGTTATGTAGATGACATATTCGTAATAGTAAAAGACTCAGATGAACTAATTGATCTAAAAAGCCATCTAGAGAGAGAGTCAGTACTCCGATTTACACATGAAAATAGTGAAAATAACAGTCTGCCATTCTTGGATGTACTAATAACAAAAACAGGAACCTCTTTAAGCACCAACGTATATACTAAGCCCACCAACATAGGATTATGCCTGAACGGTAGAAGTGAGTGCCCCCAAAGATACAAAGCCAGTGTTCTCAATGCTTATATTCGTCGAGCGCTTACCCACTGCTCCGAATGGAGCAACGTGAGTAGAGAGTTTGAAAGAGTAACTCAGGTATTGGTGAACAACGGATATAGCAAAGCGGAAATAAACGCTGCTATAAGAAGACACTTGGACCGATGGTATAATCCTGAACCTAGAACAGAAACCACAATACCTCCAATAAAATTATATTACAAATCAACCAAGCACAGTGAACATATAAAAGAGGAAAGAATAATGAAAGAAATAATCCGTAAAGGAGTAAAAAGCATTACTCCTAACCAAAACATAGACCTGATCATATTCTACAAAACAAGAAGACTTCCGAACTCCTTATCAAAAACAGCCCGAAGCCGACGGAGAACCCTCTACAGCAGTCAAGCGTTGTATACATGTACACTTGCCCCACGAAGGATGTAACCTTCAATCTAAGTACATAGGTATGACGTCGACCAAGCTGACGAGGCGTTTGACATGTCATCTTCAATCCGGTGCCCCCAGGAATCACATGAGACAAGCCCATGACATCACCCTAACAAGAGAAATGTTGAACAAAAATACCTGTATAATAGACAAAACCCAAGATGCAAGAAGATTACAAATTCTTGAAGCAATTCACATAAGAATAGAACAACCTACCATGAACACCCAAATCACGGAACTATTTACTCTACCCACCATGAGAGTAAGGACAAGACCAGAACATAACGATGCCAACACAGAAGACACTGTTCAACATAACAGGCCAATTACACCTGATTAATCTTTGTATGTAGATAGAAGCTGCCTCATATGGGCCAATAGGCCTTCCGCAGTTACCGTTATCCTTATGTCTTATGTGCTTCATCCCACATTTATCCCTTATGTATCCCCATGTTTTTACCTTTATTGTCTTATCACCTGACCTAGTACGGATATATATCAACCAGTTTTGAAAATTCTTTTCACTGAGAATGAACCATGGAGGTTCGAAACGTTGTGCAAGTTGCATAAATAAGTGTAATACATTCTACAGCAATTCACTTTTTTTTCACCTTGAAATTACGAAAATGAGTTTTGGAGAACTCCTCTTTCAGCTAAGCCCTGATGCTAAGAAAATAGTTAGAGGGATAAAAGCCCTAAATCAGAAGATAGTATATACAGAATATGCGGTCATATTCAATGAGACATATATATATATATATATATATATATATATATATATATATATATATTATATATATATATATATATATATATATATATAATATATATATATAGAAGGGAGTACGACCTCTGGTTGGAAGAAGGGGGACCCATAGCCTCGGAGGAAACCACGCATAACGCATAGAGGGATGTTTAGATCCCCTCCAATATATATATATATATATATATATATATATATATATATATATATATATATATGATTAATACAAAAACTTGCTATAACTTTTTACTGCTAGGTAACATGAGGGTGAAAGAAACTTTGCCCATTTGTTTCATCTCCTCCCCATCTCTCCCTCTCTCTCTAACTCTAAAGGATATTAGTGTTTCCAACACTATCAGAGGCACTCATAAACAGGATAACATTGATAGCATATGGGACGCTGGTAAATTTAAGAACATTGTTCAGAAACCTAAATTAGGACTCCATGAAGGCAATGTACACAACATTTGTTAGACCAATACTGGAATATGCAGCACCAACATGGAAGCCATACCTTGTGAAATATGAAATCAAATTGACAAATTTATATGGTTTGCAGCAGGATAAAATATTTAAGCAAAGAAGATTGGTGAGTAAACTAAATATCACAACTCTAGATGATGGAAGTAGCAAATAGAATATGATCACAGTACACAAAAACTGAGAGTAATTTATAAAATAGACATGGGTAATCTCATCAAATTATAGAAAATGGGACACGAGGAGAGAGACATGGAAGCTGGAAACGCAAATGAGCCTATGGAATTAAATTAAATACCCTGTGTGGATAGTCAACAAGTTGTAAGCACTGAAAGATGAAGTTGTGGAAGCCACCTCAATCCACAACCTTAAGGCCAAATTCGACAAAGAATTGACCCTCAAAATAGTTAAATTGTAGCAACATGTACAACAGTACTAATTAGCGGCGCATAAAGCACTAGACCTACTACCCCGAAGACACCGTAAGGCAAGGTGTGCCAGGTAAGCAGATGCTTCAAGAGCTTCAGGAGGCGCCCGACACCACCACAAGAGTCTCAGGAGGCGCCCGACACCGCCACAAGAGCCTCAGGAGGCGCCCGACACCACCACAAGAGTCTCAGGAGGCGCCCGACACCACCACAAGAGCCTCAGGAGGCGCCCGACACCACCACAAGAGTCTCAGGAGGCGCCCGACACCACCACAAGAGCCTCGGGAGGCGCCCGACACCAACACAAGAGCCTCAGGAGGCGCCCGACACCACCACAAGAGTCTCAGGAGGCGCCCGACACCACCACAAGAGTCTCAGGAGGCGCCCGACACCACCACAAGAGCCTCAGGAGGCGCCCGACACCACCACAAGAGTCTCAGGAGGCGCCCGACACCACCACAAGAGCCTCAGGAGGCGCCCGACACCACCACAAGAGTCTCAGGAGGCGCCCGAGACCACCACAAGAGCCTCGGGAGGCGCCCGACACCACCACAAGAGTCTCAGGAGGCGCCCGACACTACCACAGAGCCTCAGGAGGCGCCCGACACCACCACAAGAACCTCGGGAGGCGCCCGACACCACCACAAGAGCCTCAGGAGGCGCCCGACACCACCACAAGAGCCTCGGGAGGCGCCCGACACCACCACAAGAGTAGTATAAAAGGCCCCAAGTCGGGACCGTTTTACTTTTTTCGACGGTCCTGACTTGGCGTCCCCGTTTTTAGTTGCCCCAGTGAGATTTAACGGTCCTGACTTGGCGCCCCCGTTTTTAGTTGCCCCGGTGAGATTCAACTGCAGCGATCTGGCCCCATGTTTTTTCGTTATCCCAGTGACCCATGCACGGGCATCGCTAATGGTCAATGACATCACCAGCTAGCCGCTCAGCGTTCCTGCACAGGCACGTTCAAGGGGATTAAAAAGCCGGTCTATGAGTCGTGTGTTTTTCGTTACAACAGTGGTCCTGAAACCTAATGCAAAATACCATCATCCCCAGTCTATTTTAAATTTCATATTTACTTCCAACCATCGTCCCATTACATGTATCAAAGGGGGAGCAACACAGAGTATGAACTACCATGTATCTCAGCGTTCATCCCTGTAACTGAACCAGTATTTACCCAGGTCTTTTTTTTAAATGTAAAACTTATCCAATTTATACTTATTCTTTCGTGTTCTGTCTAGTGTTGATGCTTTTAATCGGCTATTAATACCCCCCTTTGTCATGTCCATTCAGTCTCGGCTCTATCATGTCACCTCTATTTCTTCGCCTTTCTAGAGAATGTAATTTAAGGTTTGTCCATCGTTCTTCAAGGCTCGTTTATTGATCATAGGGCAAATAAAAATGAAAACCCACTATCATCCATTTTCATGAAAACAGACCCCTGCCAAGCATGGTGACTTTAATGCAATTTCAGTAGTAATCCAATATTGCTTCATAAACTACTAGTCCCTGCCAGGCGTGGTGACTTCAATGTAATTTCAGTACTAATCCAATATTACTACATAAACGCATAAATGTATATGCACGTGCATAAATACATATGCACATCTCACATTCGCTCAAAAAAACATGCCTCCCTACACCTTGCTGTAGAATATAACAAATTCAAATATTCATTTAGTAAAAGCAAGTCTCTCATGTTTTAAAATAAGGCCTTCTGCAATCACCTGCTTTTCTGACTTCATCATCCCCAATGCGCTGTAAGCCCCCAATGAGCTTCCAGCCAACGTGCTAATGCGGATCCCAGTAGGTTCACACATAAGTGTGAACTCTTAATCAGGCATAATACCTCACCTATACTCTGTGCTTCACCAGAGTCGATATTCAGCTACAATAGCTCGTATTTTCGCTCAGTGCTCCTATTTTTTTCTGTTTTTCTTAAACCCGATCAAACCATCCTAACCTAACCTAACCTAACTTATTATATATAACAAAGAATACATTCTACAGACCAGTTGTTGTTGTTGTTTAGTGAGATCATGAAAAGCTGCCCAGTATGGGATAGGGTATTACTGGTCATTATCATGTAAGCGTCAATGGATCACAGCACCTGACTTGTCAACTATGTATGACGTCACCAGATGACCAATACGGCCTTTGGCATGGAACTTGCATATGGTGTCTGTTAAATGTTATTATTATTATTATTCAAAAAATGACTTGACTAACCATCCCCACCTAACCTAATCAGAGGTTTAAGAATATACATTTTAGCCATCCGCAAATGTAATCATTATTCAGTGATAAGTTCAAAAGTATAACAGCAACCCAAATGTCGTACTGCAATTTAAGCAGAATCGTACATCTGGCAGCATAGCAGGTAAGAGGAACATTAGAATAAAGCAACTGCAGAAGTCCTATTGGCCCATACGAGGCAGCTCCTATATATTTTCACGCAATCTCGTTCATATTCATGTCCACCTTATGCTTAAAATAACCAAGGGATCTCACTTAAAGTAATAGTTTACAATAATAGTTTTAATAAATAGCCCTCATTCTAGTTTTATACACAACAGCAATTATGAAACCCTATAGCTAGATATCGTACTATAATCCACAAGTAGTTACCACACATCTAGCAGCACAACGGATTAGTAGCTGTGTTCATAGGCCAGTCAACTGTCCTCACATCCATCAAATAGCAATCCAAATGTCGCACCTCAATTCATCCATCTAGCAACTCAGCTGGATGCTAACCACTATATTCATAGGCTAATCATTTCTACACCTCAAAAAATCCTAGTCTTGCTACGCAAATCAGGTAACTTGTTTCTAAACAAACAGTTACAAATACAAGCATACATACCTACAGATACTCCACAACCTATACATTCATAGAGAATAGCCTAGTTTTTTGCCATTTCCCCATTAATCAGATGCATTTTATGCCATACACAGAAAATACAGCATTTACACACCAAATATGCCATTTATGCACAAAATATATTAGTTACACTCAAAATATACCATCACACAAAAATGTCATTTACAGACAAAAATATGTCATTTACATACAAAATATGTCAGTTGCAAACAAAAATACACCATTTACACAATATTGCATGTACACTCAGAGTATGACATTTACACGAAGTATGGTATTTGCACAAATATATCAAAATGCTTATGCATTTAGACAATCAAAAATGCACTTTCACTAAAATTACACAATTTCACAAACATAATTTTCGCAAAATACCCACACATTGTCTCATAAACAAAATACACTTACACCATGAAGATATATTTTTTTCAGATTACAGAGCTTACACAAAATACACAATTTGCACACAAAAATACAGTTGCACCAGCCCCACTTCAACAAATTAAAAACACAACTTTCATAATGCACTATTAGCACAAAAATTATTATAAAACATGGACAATTATTACACAAATTGTGTAATTATTATACATCTTTGCACAGTTAATACAAGCAAACTTGCTTTATAATTACTCAATTTGCTCAATGGCAATCAATACACAAAGGCATACGTAAACAATTCGTCCATATGCAATTACACAACATGCGCAATTAATACACAACTTTCACAAATATTACACATCTTTCATAATTAGTACACAACTTGCACAAAATACATATCTAGGACAAATACGTACAATACATAACTACCCCAAATATGAAAATACACAACCAGCACAAATACACGATTTACACACAAATACAATTACGACATTTACACAATTAATACACAACTTGCTCAAAAATATAATCAATACACAACTTACCAAAATATGAACAATACATAACTAGCACATACTCATTAAATACACAATTTCCACAAATACACATACAAAAAATATATACAATTAATACACAACTTGCACAAAACAATACACAATTTATAGAAATGTAATCAATAATCATACAACTTTTGCAAAATGCAAAATCTGCACAATTAATGCACAAGTATATTAATTGTGCTATACATGTACAAATACAAACACAACCAACTAGGTCAAACAATACACAATTTGCATGATATTTTCTAGGTATATTTAGGACATTAATTAAAATATGCTGAGTTTAACCAACTCCCCAAAAGTCAGAATTTCGCATATAAAAATGGTACATATGACTTCCGATCAGCTCTATATAAAACACATACATTCTCCATTATTATTTCAGCATTATTAGTGCTAAACTATTCATCTAACATG
>WNGS01006344.1:31996-35193 GCA_020271785.1 Procambarus virginalis | reverse complement strand
GAGGTGAGAGACTCACAGTTAACATGAGGTGAGAGACTAACAGTTAACATGAGGTAGAGACTCACAGTTAACATGAGGTGAGAGACTAACAGTTAACATGAGGTGAGAGACTCACAGTTAACATGAGGTGAGAGACTCACAGTTAACATGAGGTGAGTCATTCACAGTTAACATGAGGTGAGAGACTCACAGTTAACATGAGGTGAGAGACTCACAGTTATCATGAGGTGAGAGACTCACAGTTAACATGAGGTGAGAGACTCACAGTTAACATGAGGTGAGAGACTCACAGTTAACATGAGGTGAGAGACTCACAGTTAACATGAGGTGAGAGACTCACAGTTAACATGAGGTGAGAGACTCACAGTTAACATGAGGTGAGAGACTCACAGTTAACATGAGGTGAGAGATTCACAGTTAACATGAGGTGAGAGATTCACAGTTAACATGAGGTGAGAGACTCACAGTTAACATGTGGTGAGAGACTCACAGTTAACATGAGGTGAGAGACTCACAGTTAACATGAGGTGAGAGACTCACAGTTAACATGAGGTGAGAGACTCACAGTTAACATGAGGTGAGAGACTCAATGTTAACATGAGGTGAGAGACTCAATGTTAACATGAGGTGAGAGACTCACAGTTAACATGAGGTGAGAGACTCACAGTTAACATGAGGTGAGAGATTCACAGTTAACATGAGGTGAGAGACTCACAGTTAACATGAGGTGAGAGAGTCACAGTTAACATGAGGTGAGAGACTCACAGTTGACATGAGGTGAGAGACTCACAGTTAACATGAGGTGCGAGACTCACAGTTGACATGAGGTGAGAGACTCACAGTTGACATGAGGTGAGAGACTCACAGTTAACATGAAGTGAGAGACTCACAGTTAACATGAGGTGAGAGATTCACAGTTAACATGAGGTGAGAGACTCACTGTTAACATGAGGTGAGAGACTCACAGTTATCATGAGGTGAGAGACTCACAGTTGACATGAGGTGAGAGACTCACAGTTAACATGAGGTGAGAGACTCACAGTTAACATGAGGTGAGAGACTCACAGTTAACATGAGGTGAGAGACTCACAGTTAACATGAGGTGAGAGGCTCACAGTTGACATGAGGTGAGACACTCACAGTTGACATGAGGTAAGAGACTCACAGTTAACATGAGGTGAGAGACTCACAGTTGACATGAGGTGAGAGGCTCACAGTTGGCATGAGGAGGTGAGAGACTCACAGTTAATATCAGGAGGTGAGAGGAGTCCGTCACAGAGTGGTGGAGATGGATGCTGTCAACTCCACACGAACTCAATTTGCAATTCCTGATATAAATCCATTTTTTTTCTCCCTGAAGGACTTCAGTTTTAATTAATTTGCCCTGTGGAATAAACTTTTAAAATAAAATAAAATAAAATAAATGAGAGGTCCAAAATTCTAAATGAAAAGTTTTTAAGCATTAGATTCAAAATTAAACCAGTGATAACGTTAGATTGTACTACATTTCAATGGAAAGGTTCAATGTTCTGGGCAGATTTGTAAGGTCGTTACATGAATGTTATTTGAGCCGTCGATGAACAAGTGTTGTGTTATGATCTAGCACAACACTTGTACCCCCAATTAGACTGTTTTACAGAAACTTCTTTTCGACGGATCATAAAACGGAGGAAAATGATCTGAAAGACATTATTTTTTTTTGAGATATATACAAGAGTTGTTACATTCTTGTACAGCCACTAGTACGCGTAGCGTTTCGGGCAGGTCCCTGGAATACGATCCCGTGCCGCGAAGAATCGTTTTTTCATCCAAGTACACATTTTACTGTTGCGTTAAACAGTGGCTACAGTTAAGGAATTGCGCCCAATAAATCCTCCCCGGCCAGAATACGAACCCATGACATAGCGCTCGCGGAACGCCAGGCGAGTGTCTTACCACTACACCACGGAGACTGTTATTAATAGGAACGTTATCCCCACCGACACAAATCAGAAGATACGATTGACAATTTACAACAAAAACAAGAATACGACCAACCTACTCATGAAGAACTCTCCAGACACCAAACAAAACACCATGAAAGACATCAACGTCGTCTATACCTTCACATGCCCACTTGGGGACTGTCAGCCCCAAAGAACTCAGTATATAGGCAAGACAACAACGTCTCTTTCTAGGCGATTAACAATGCACAAACAACAGGGCTCCATCAAGAAGCATATAATCTCCTCACACAACCAAACCATCACCAGAGAAATCTTAACAAACACCACAGAAATCATCGATAGATACAGTGATAGCAGGAGGCTCGACAACTGCGAGGCACTACATATCAAAAAGTCAACACCAGCAAAATTAATGTACAACTATATTGTACCCACTTCAAGACTCCGAACCAATAGAGAAGCATCAAGAGGAAGTATGGGCCAATAGGCCCTCTGCAGTTACTTCCATTCTTATGCTCTCACATTCAATTAATACCCACAGTTTCGTATTCTGTCTTGTATTTGTCACAAGTTTGTTCACCAACAGACAAAAAAAACACAAGCAGTCCAGCTGGAACCACACACTAGTAGAAAAAATAGCTGATGCCATGCTCAGTGCCGCAACATCAGACAAGGAGAAAGCCCGCCTCACAGCAGTGTTTGCCCCCCATGTAGGAGACTTCCTCCTGACCTCATCCAAAACTGCTGCACCATATCACCTCACCCAAATGCGAGCATAAGTATGACGGATTAGTCGACTTTGTTTAGTGTTTATAGTCAGGCCGAATGCAGAACATGCTGCGGCAAAGTGGTTGAGTAGCTGCTGCAGGCCTTCTGCTGTGTGTGTGGTGATCGCTGCGTCGATCCCTTCATCAAAGGCCTTCGTCCTCGTGAGTAGGGACGGACTCTTCAAGATCTTGGCCAAAATTGGCTGTCCACCCATCCTACTCAGCATGATACAATCGTTCCACAAGGACATGAAGGGGACAGTTGTGTTCGACGGCTCAACTTCTGAACCATTCAACATTAACAGTGGTGTTAAACAGGGGTGTGTTCTTGCTCCAACCCTGTTCGGCATCTTCTTCGCGATCCTCGTCAAGCATGCTTTGGAACAACGACAGAAGGCATCTATCTCCGTACAAGATCTGATGGAAAGCTGTATAATCTATCCAGACTCCGAGCAAAGACAAAAGTACAAATGCGAATCCTCAG
>WNGS01006344.1:19496-29496 GCA_020271785.1 Procambarus virginalis | reverse complement strand
TCAGGCTGCGAGCAGCAGCGTCCAACAGCCTGGTTGATCAGTCCAGCAACCAGGAGGCCTGGTCGATGACCGGGCCGCGGGGACGATAAGCCCCGGAAGCACCTCAAGGTTAAGGTATCAAGGAGGCAATGGGGACAAAATTGTAGTGGTGCTCAAGGTCTCTGTATTTACGTGACTTGGCCGCTTCCCGGTGATTGGCAGCTCCTCCTGCTTGAGTAGCACTGAAGTCAACATAGGTGTTGGCTAAAGTTGAGACGCAAGTGTAGTCCCACACCAACTGTCTACCATTCTTCCAGGGGTTCACCGTGATTCCATCTGGCCGACCGACAGGCTCATTAGAGTTGCGGGACATTAGGTAGCGGGGCTCTCTCTCTGCTGGACAGCCGGCTGTGGTAAGGCTTCTCTAAATAATGTCATTGACCTCGCCGTGTCTTGCATGCCATCCTCCTGTCCTTTGGCAGAGAAGACCATGCCGTCCGTACCTGTCGGCCTCTGCCTCGCTGCAAATACACCTGTATTCGGTGTGGATTGGGGCAGCGAGACGGAGAGCCACGGCAATTCGGAGGGCCTGCGGTGTGAGACGGGTGCCGGTTGCTGACATTGGGATTGCTAATAGGAAATCACCTGCATGGGGAGCTGCTACTGCTCTAAGTCGGGCAGTGTCATGTGGTGTTGTCGCAGCTTCTAGCAAAGTCGCAGCTTCTTGGTCGGCAATGGGGCGATCCCAGCTGGATTGCTTATGGGCTTCAGAAGGCAGTGGTTGGGGTGCTGGTCCTGCGAGAGAGACCCATTTGGTTGTGCAGTCTGTGAAGCTGGGATCATGTACCCCTGCCTGTTGAACTAGGTGCTCAGGTAGGATTTCCTTCACCAAGTTGTCAGACCCCACTGAAGAGGACAGGAACGCTGGTACAGCAAATTGTGTTGCTGTGCGCACGCCAAGGCCCCCGAGTCTGACAGGAAGGGAGGCCTGTTTCCACTGCGAGTTGCTGAGGGAAAGATTGAGGGCTTTTTCTAGTGTTGATTTCAGAAAGCTGTCATACTCTTCTAATTTAATATTGTTGAAAGATGGCGAACATCTCAGAAAGTAGGTCAGCCTGGGGAGGGACAAGCATCTGGTGATGAGGTAAAGTGCATCATGGGCATCGATGTCTTCAATCCTAGCTCCTAGCACCTACATATATATTATATATATTATATATATATATTATATATATATATATATATATATATATATATATATATATATTATATATATATATAAAAAGTATTATATATATATATATATATATATATATATATATATATATATATATATATATATATATATATATATATATATATATATATATATATATATATATATATATATATATATATATAACCACACTTGTCACAGCCCTGGGAAACACAACATGAGAAATAACCACACTCTGGTATCACTCCACAATAATCAAAAGCCATGATTCCCTGGTTTTACACCCTGACACTTTACCTGCGCACGTATAAACAGTTCTGGACTTCCACACCTGCAGCTGATTACACCACTTGGAACAAGATCAACATCATGAATGACTTAACAACAATTCTACCAGAGTGGAATTTAAAATTACTGAAACATCCCTCACAATCCTTGGCTAATCTATGAAGTCTGTACCCTTGTGTACACCTCCACACACACATACAGGGATGCCTGTCTTCACTAGGCTAAGTCCCTCTGAGACTGACAAAATGTCAACAAGAGTGAAAATCTCACGCGTCCCCACTTCACCTCTCCCGTCCGGGCACTTGGAGACATTGGGACAGAACACTTGACCTCGAATTCAGGCTTAGAGAATATAAATCACCAAAAACACACACAGGGTACTTACTCTCATTTACACAGCCGGCTCACTCACGCTCACACAAGTGTCCTACCATACATCAGGCACCCAGCTGTAGGGTGGCTGGCTCAAGGCGTAAGAGCCTACCTAGGCTGGACCTAGGGCTGTGGCGTTCGTACACAGAACGCTAGGTATATTATCGGCACATTGTTCGTAACCTCCCACACAACACACGGCGTGGTTCGTACACCCACCGAGTGAAGCGGTGGGTTCGTACACCCACCGAGTGAAGCGGTGGGTTCGTACACCCACCGAGTGAAGCGGTGGGTTCCTATACGGATGGCTCGTTCACTCCTAGCGTCTCTCACGAATTTCCATGGGAAAACTTCCCGGAACACTGGCTAGATATTTCCCGTTCACTCCACTGCTATAAGGCACTAGCAGGATGTAGAACGTTTGTAATATCACTGGAGTGGAGACCCACGACAACATTGACCGCTCGTATGCAAATAACCCACGCCCACGATATTCTACCCACAACACTCCCTGTTTTTCTCCCCCCTCAAAATACGACGACACTCTGGATTCCTGCAGCCTACGTAGTAGATGAGGTTGAGGAGTGAACTTGTGGAGAGTAACCAGCCGCCAAGACGTCTTGTTGCTCAATTTGGCAGAAATGAACAAGGAAGCGTCAGGCAAGGTTGGTGGCTGGATTCAGAAAGAGTTCCTTGAGGCAGGAACGCTGGCGATTCCCGAGTCCTTCTCAAGAAAACCAATCAGGGGGAGGCACACAGGTGCCTACCCCTCTCAACCAATCAGAGACGGGCTACTAGGCCTGCAGGGGACTCCAAGATGGCAAGTGAACTGGCAGAAAGGGTGCAAGAAGAAAACACTGATGTAATAGGACTCATGGAAACAAAATTGTCAGGAGTCATAACAGATGCTGTGTTTCCAAAGGACTACTATATAGTAAGGAAAGAGAGGGAAGGAAGAGGAGGTGGAGGAGTGGCCCTGCTGATAAGGAAGGACTGGAGTTTTGATGAGATGGAAATTCCGGACTGTGACGGATTCAGAGATTACATAACAGGAACTATAACAGTGGGTGGACCTAAGATAATAGTGACAGTCATTTACAACCCTCCCCTAAATGACATAAGACCTAGACAGGAGTTTGATAGGAACAACATGGCAACCATTAATATAATAGAGAGAGCAGCTTCAGTTGCCTGCAGGAATGGCTCAAGACTCATAATCATGTGCGATTTCAACCATGGAAAGATAGACTGGGAAAATGGGGACCCACATGGTGGTGCAGATACGTGGAGAGCTAAACTCTTGGAAGTGGTAACGAGAAACTTTCTGAGCCAGCATGTCAAGGAACCCACAAGAGTGAGAGGCAATAATGAACCAGCTAGACTCGACTTGATATTCACCCTGAATGATTCAGAAATAAGGGAAGTCAAAGTTGAAGCCCCCATAGGAATAAGTGACCACAGTGTACTGACTTTTGAGTACTTGGTGGAGGTAGGGATAACCTATCCAAGGAAGGGATCAGAGGGAAAAAGGCTAAATTACCGAAGACGAAAATATGACGAGATGAGGAACTTCCTCAGAGGAATACCATGGGAAACAGAACTTAGAGACAAGAATGTGCAGGACATGATGGATTTTGTCACCCAGAAGTGCCAGGAAGCTGCAGACAGGTTTATCCCTGTCCAAAAGGAGAAAAACGAAAAACAACAGAAAAACCCTTGGTTCAATCAGGAATGCTAGGTAGCGAAGCAACTGAGTAAAAGAACATGGAGAAACTACAGATATAACAGAACACCAGAGAGTAGGGAGAGATACCAGAGGGCCAGAAATGAGTACCTCAGAGTGAGGAGGGAAGCAGAGAGACAGTTTGAAAATTACATAGCGAGTAAAGCCAAGACCCAACCCAAGCTGCTCCACAGCCACATCAGGAGGAAAACAGCAGTGAAGGAACAAGTGATGAAACTGCGAAAAGGGGAGAACAGATACATAGAGAATGACAAGGAGGTGTGTGAAGAAAACAAGAGATTCCAGGAGGTGTTCACGATAGAGCAAGGAGAAGCCCCTGCACGAAATGAGGAGGAGGCAAACCAAGCAAGCGATGAGTCACAATAACGTGGCTAAAGTATGTTGACCAGACCACACACTAGAAGGTGAAGGGACGACGACGTTTCGGTCCGTCCTGGACCATTCTCAAGTCTATTTCATTCACAATCGACTTGAGAATGGTCCAGGATGGACCGAAACGTCGTCGTCCCTTCACCTTCTAGTGTGTGGTCTGGTCAACAAACCAAGCAACGTTGGAGGAATTTGACCTCACCTGTGATGAGTTCAAAAGGTGTCTGCTGGAGCTGGATGTGACAAAGGCCTGACAGAATCTCACCATGGATACTAAAGGAAGGTGCAGAAGCATTAAGTGTGCCACTCTCTATGGTGTATAACAGGTCACTGGAAACAGGAGATTTACCAGAAAGTTGGAAGACAGCGAACGTAGTCCCAATACACAAGAAGGGTGACAGGCAAGAGGCACTGAATTACAGGCCAGTTTCCCTAACTTGTATACCATGCAAGGTGATGGAGAAGATCGTGAGGAAAAGGCTCATAGAGCACCTGGAGGGAAATAACTTTGTAACGCACCACCAACATGGGTTCAGGGATCGTAAATCGTGCCTCACAGGTTTAATAGAATTCTATGACCAGGCAACAAAAATTAGGCAGGAAAGAGAAGGGTGGACCGACTGCGTTTTCCTGGACTGCCAGAAAGCCTTTGAGACAGTACCCCATAAAAGGCTGTTAAAAAAGTTGAAGCAACAGGCAGGAGTAAAAGGTAAGGTGCTCCAGTGGATAAGGGAATACTTAAGCAACAGGAAACAGCGAGTAACGGTGAAGTGGGGAGATATCAGAGTGGCGAGATATCACCAGCGGAGTCCCACAGGGCTCAGTACATGGACCCATCCTGTTTCTAATACATGTAAACGATCTTCCGGAGGGTATAGACTCGTTCCTCTCAATGTTTGCTGATGATGCAAAAATTATGAGAAGAATCAAGACGGATGAAGATAGACAGAGACTACAGGATGACCTGGACAAACTGGAGGAATGCTCTAGAAAATGGCTGCTAAAGTTCAACTCAGGAAAGTGTAAGGTAATGAAATTAGGCGAAGGGAGCAGGAGGCTGAACACAAGGTATCAACTGGGAGGTGAAATCCTGCAGGAGTCAAATAGAGAGAAAGATCTGGGGGTTTATATCCGGCAAGGGATAGAGTGCCGGCAAGGGAGTGCCGGCAAGGGATAGAGTGCCGGCAAGGGATGGAGTGCCTGCAGGGGATGGAGTGCCGGCAAGGGATGGAGTGCTGGCAAGGGATAGAGTGCCAGCATGGCATGGAGTGCCGGCAGGGGATGGAGTCCCCTGTGAGATACAATACAGCTCCTGACGGTGTAAAGGAGAGCATTATATATAAAGGAGTAGTGGAGCATTATAAATAAAGGAATTAGAGAGCAATAATTGCCATTTTAGAACAGCCGCATCTCATTAAGGTTAAACTGTCCCGTTAAGAGCAGGAGACTTTTGTGTGAAGGTTGGAGGTTATGTTCTCAAGTGTGTCTGGTGAACTTGTAGCGTTGATGTTGTTGTTGTTGTGGGGAATTGTGGGAACCTTTTGCGGTAATGTTGTGGGGGCGTTGTGGTTGTTATGGTGGCGTTGTGGTTGCTGTCGAGGGGTTGTGGATGTTATGGTGGCGTTTTGGTTGTTGTGGTGGCGTTGTGGTTGTTTTGGTGGCGTTGTGGTTGTTATGGTTGCGTTGTGGCTGTTATGGTGGCGTCGTGGTTGTTATGGTGGCGTTGTGGTTGTTATGGAGGCGTTGTGGTTGTTGTGGTGGCGTTGTGGTTGTTGTGGTGGCGTTGTGGTTGTTTTGGTGGCGTTGTGGCTGTTATGGTGGTGTTGTGGTTGTTATGGTGGCGTTGTGGTTGTTATGGTGGCGTTGTGGTTGTTGTGGTGGCGTTGTGGTTGTTATAGTGGCGTTGTGGTTGTTATGGTGGCGTTGTGGTTGTTATGGTGGCGTTGTGGTTGTTATGGTGGGGTTGTGGTTGTTATAGTGGCGTTGTGGTTGTTGTGGTGGCGTTGTGGTTGTTATAGTGGCGTTGTGGTTGTTATGGTGGCGTTGTGGTTGTTTTGGTGGCGTTGTGGTTGTTATAGTGGCGTTGTGGTTGTTATGGTGGCGTTGTGGTTGTTATGGTTGCGTTGTGGCTGTTATGGTGGCGTTGTGGTTGTTATGGTGGCGTTGTGGTTGTTATGGTGGCGTCGTGGTTGTTATGGTGGCGTTGTGGTTGTTATGGTGGAGTTGTGGTTGTTGTGGTGGCGTTGTGGTTGTTATGGTGGCGTTGTGGTTGTTGTGGTGGCGTTGTGGTTGTTATGGTGGCGTTGTGGTTGTTGTGGTGGTGTTGTGGTTGTTATGGTGGCGTTGTGGTTGTTGTGGTGGCGTTGTGGTTGTTATAGTGGCGTTGTGGTTGTTATGGTGACGTTGTGGTTGCTGTCGAGGGGTTGTGGTTGTTATGGTGGCGTCGTGGTTGCTGTCGAGGGGTTGTGGTTGTTATGGTGGCGTTTTGGTTGTTGTGGTGGCGTTGTGGTTGATTTGGTGCCGTTGAAGTTGTTATGGTGGCGTTGTGGTTGTTTTGGTGGCGTTGTGGTTGTTATGGTGGCGTTGTGGTTGTTTTGGTGGCGTTGTGGTTGTTATAGTGGCATTGTGGTTGTTATGGTGGCGTTGTGGTTGTTATGGTGGCGTTGTGATTGTTGTGGTGGCGTTGTGGTTGTTGTGGTGGCGTCGTGGTTGTTGTGGTGGCGTCGTGGTTGCTGTGGTGGCGTTGTGGTTGTTATACTGGCGTTGTGGTTGTTGTGGTGTTGTACATCTAGGGGGTAGGCTGCTTATACTGGCAGTGCTTGCATATTTTTGAAGCAGCATGTCGGCATAGTCTACAGGTGAATGGTGATCAAGTTGACGACTGCTAGGATGGGAAATCTTTTTAATTTTATTCCACATTTGTGATGAGGATGTTGCATGATTGATGCCTTGCAGAAACTGTTCCCAGTGCTGGTCATACTGCTGTTCCTTTATGTCTCTAAACCCTCGGCTGACCTTAAGAAATATGTTGAGGGTGTCGGCTGTTTTATGTGTGTTATACTGCTCAGCTAGGAATAGAACTCTGTTCTGCGGGGGCTTTAGGCGTGAGTCAGTGCCTCTGACCTCTGTCCCTTCCTCACTGTTTTGGGTCTTGTGGATTTTACAATATTTTCATAAAAAGTTTACTTCAGTGACCAGGGCCTCATATAATGCATTGAGTGGTAAAACAGTAAGTGTTATACCATTCAGAAATGCGGAATATGAAATGCATGTGTAAATTTTCAGGGATATTGATTATTTTTTTCAAAACTCAGGGATTTGACATTATTGATGGTGTATGAACTGAAATGGCAAAATGATCACTAACTAATTCGTGAACAATTGATCATCTGACAGTATTGTCGATGAGACCGTGACCAATGACATAATCAAGCCTGCCACCCATGAGGTGTGTGACGTTAGCGGAGTCAAAGTTTAATACGGACATGTTATTGTCTCTTAGATATTTCACAAAACCTTACCATTTCTATTTGTTTTGGTGTCACCCAAGCTAGTGTGTCTAGCATTAAAATCACCCATGACAATGGTATGAGAGCTGCTGGTGATTTTTGGAATAGAAGGGTCCACCATTTGATCACTCCTTACATTTACCTTAACTAAATTAATAAAGTCAGTCGCTGTAGCAATCTGAAACTGCTAATAACATGAGTCGTCACTTTTGTGCCTTTTAACATGTTTACACACCAGGTTACCTTTAACATACGTCAAGATTCCGACATCATGTGAACCAACATTTGAGAATGCTACATATCCTTAGAGTTTGGGTGGTGTTTTATTTTTTGTGCTTGCAATGCATGGTTCCTGCAGGCACAGTACATCAATCTTATTGGCACCAGCGTACATCATTAGATCAAGCAGCCTCCTACGCACGCTTCTCACATTCCACGTGAGAAATTTAAGAGTGATTTGGTCGTGGGTAATAATGTTCATGAACTTGACGAAGAGAAGTATTTACAAGGTTCACAAGTTGCAAACTATTGCTTACAAGTGACAATTTTTCAGGGTCAGTAATGTCAAAGACGTCTTTCTTCTGTTCCAAGGTCAGTTTGTTGCCTGTATCTTTCCTAGCATGTATAATCATTGCACATTCCTCATGATTCACAGATGTGCAAGAGGTATTGTTTGGAATGAGTTCTTGAGTGCATTTGCAAATTACAGTTAAGAAACAGGTGTTTTCATTTATTACAATCGCCACAGCGGTACTTTCAGCGCTAGAGGAGGGGTCAATATTTTCTCGACACGTGTCAACACTTACATCACTGGAAGACATTTCGCTAGATGTCTTGCAGACGTTCATTTCACACCTCGGGCTGGCGAGAGGATCGCCTGAACACTGTCTCAGGTTGTCCATGTTGATCTTAGTATAAATGCAGTTGAGACCATTTTGAATGTTCGTGAGTGTTTCTTGGAGCTTATAGATTGTAATTTCCATTTTACTCACCTCCCTCTGTAGGCTGGTGTCAGGTTTTCCAGGTAGGTCAGGGAAGGATGCATAGTTGTTGGTGTCAACAACGGTGGTGGGATCCTGGGTGGTAAGGTGGGCTGTGTGTTGGTGGGATCATCCCGGGTGTAGTGGTGGGCTGGTGTAGTGGTGGGCTGGTGTAGTGGTGGGCTGGTGTAGTGGTGGCTGGTGTAGTGGTGGGCTGGTGTAGTGGTGGGCTGGTGTAGTGGTGGGCTGGTGTAGTGGTGGGCTGGTGTAGTGGTGGGCTGGTGTAGTGGTGGCTGGTGTAGTGGTGGGCTGGTGTAGTGGTGGCTGGTGTAGTGGTGGGTTGGTGTAGTGGTGGGCTGGTGTAGTGGTGGGCTGGTGTAGTGGTGGGCTGGTGTAGTGGTGGGCTGGTGTAGTGGTGGGCTGGTGTAGTGGTGGGCTGGTGTAGTGGTGGGCTGGTGTAGTGGTGGGCTGGTGTAGTGGTGGGCTGGTGTAGTGGTGGGCTGGTGTAGTGGTGGGCTGGTGTAGTGGTGGGCTGGTGTAGTGGTGGGCTGGTGTAGTGGTGGGCTGGTGTAGTGGTGGGCTGGTGTAGTGGTGGGCTGGTGTAGTGGTGGGCTGGTGTAGTGGTGGGCTGGTGTAGTGGTGGGCTGGTGTAGTGGTGGGCTGGTGTAGTGGTGGGCTGGTGTAGTGGTGGGCTGGTGTAGTGGTGGGCTGGTGTAGTGGTGGGCTGGTGTAGTGGTGGGCTGGTGTAGTGGTGGGCTGGTGTAGTGGTGGGCTGGTGTAGTGGTGGGCTGGTGTAGTGGTGGGCTGGTGTAGTGGTGGGCTGGTGTAGTGGTGGGCTGGTGTAGTGGTGGGCTGGTGTAGTGGTGGCTGGTGTAGTGGTGGCTGGTGTAGTGGTGGGCTGGTGTAGTGGTGGGCTGGTGTAGTGGTGGCTGGTGTAGTGGTGGGCTGGTGTAGTGGTGGCTGGTGTAGTGGTGGGCTGGTGTAGTGGTGGGCTGGTGTAGTGGTGGGCTGGTGTAGTGGTGGGCTGGTGTAGTGGTGGGCTGGTGTAGTGGTGGGCTGGTGTAGTGGTGGGCTGGTGTAGTGGTGGGCTGGTGTAGTGGTGGGCTGGTGTAGTGGTGGCTGGTGTAGTGGTGGCTGGTGTAGTGGTGGGCTGGTGTAGTGGTGGGCTGGTGTAGTGGTGGCTGGTGTAGTGGTGGCTGGTGTAGTGGTGGCTGGTGTAGTGGTGGGCTGGTGTAGTGGTGGGCTGGTGTAGTGGTGGCTGGTGTAGTGGTGGGCTGGTGTAGTGGTGGGCTGGTGTAGTGGTGGGCTGGTGTAGTGGTGGGCTGGTGTAGTGGTGGGCTGGTGTAGTGGTGGGCTGGTGTAGTGGTGGGCTGGTGTAGTGGTGGGCTGGTGTAGTGGTGGGCTGGTGTAGTGGTGGGCTGGTGTAGTGGTGGGCTGGTGTAGTGGTGGCTGGTGTAGTGGTGGCTGGTGTAGTGGTGGGGCTGGTGTAGTGGTGGGCTGTGTAGTGGTGGGCTGGTGTAGTGGTGGGCTGGTGTAGTGGTGG
>WNGS01006344.1:0-13519 GCA_020271785.1 Procambarus virginalis | reverse complement strand
CACACGTGAGGAACACAAATGCGAACAAGCCTGAATGGTCCCCAGGACTATAGTGGAATGAAAACTCACACCCCCAGAAGTGACTCGAACCCATACTCCCAGGAGCAACGCAACTGGTATGTACTAAGACGCCTTAAACCACTTGACCATCACGACCGGACATAATGAGGTGATAGCCGAAGCTATTTGCCCCAAAGAATGAGGTGATTTGGTAAATGCTATGCCCAAGATAACCATCCGAGTGCCGGCGGTGAGGTGGTTCAAATAGCTTCGGCTATCACCCATTATGTCCGGTCGTGATGGTCAAGTGGTTTAAGGCGTCTTGTGCATACCAGATGCGTTGCTCCTGGGAGTATGGGTTCGAGTCACTTCTGGGGTGTGAGTTTTTCATTCGCATATAGTCCTGGGGACCATTCAGGCTGTTCGCATATATATATATATATATATGTCGTACCTAGTAGCCAGAACGCACTTGTCAGCCTACTATGCAAGGCCCGATTTGCCTAATAGGCCAAGTTTTCATGAATTAATTGTTTTTCGACTACCTAACCTACCTAACCTAACCTAACATAACTTTTTCGGCTACCTAACCTAACCTAACCTATATAGATAGGTTAGGTTAGGTTAGGTAGGGTTGGTTAGGTTCGGTCATATATCTACGTTAATTTTAACTCCAATGAAAAAAACTGACCTCATATATAATGAAATGGGTAGCTTTATCATTTCATAAGAAAAAAAATTAGAGAAAATATATTAATTCAGGAAAACTTGGCTTATTAGGCAAATCGGGCCTTGCATAGTAGGCCAAAAGTGAGTTCTGGCTACTAGGTACGACATATATATATATATATATATATATATATATATATATATATATATATATATATATATATTTATATATATATATATATATATATAATATATATATATATATATATATCTTTCAGGACCCTTTCCTCCGTTTTATGAGCTGTGGAAAAGAAGTTCCACAGCTCATAAAACGGAGGAAAGGGTCCTGAAAGATATTGTTAATAGAAATGTTAACCCTACTGACAAAATCAGAAGATACAACTGACGATTTACTATAAAACCATGAAAACGACCAGCCTACTCATGAGAAACTCTCCAGACACTAAGCAGAACGCTCTAAAAGAGACCAACGTCGTCTATGCCTTCAAATGCCCTCTTGGGACTGTAAGCCTAAAAAAACTCAGTATATAGGCAAGACAACAACATCCCTTTCCAGGCGTTTAACGATGCATAAGCAACAGGGCTCCATTAAGGAACATATAATCTCTTCCCACAACCAAACCATCACCAGAGAAATCTTAGCAAACAACACAGAAATCATCGATAGATACAGCGACAGCAGGCGGCTTGACATCTGCGAGGCACTACACATCAAGAAGTCAACAACAGCAATCAACAGCCAATTAATGCACAACTATATTCTACCCACTTCAAGACTCCGCTCCAATATAGAAGCATCAAGAAATATGGGCCAATAGGCCCTCTGCAGTTACTTCCATTCTTCCCTTTAGCTCATACCCCGACTCTATACCCCGATTCTTTACCCCAT
This sequence comes from Procambarus virginalis, assembly GCA_020271785.1. Lineage (NCBI taxonomy): Eukaryota > Metazoa > Arthropoda > Malacostraca > Decapoda > Cambaridae > Procambarus > Procambarus virginalis. Next base: position 11,940 of record WNGS01006344.1, on the reverse strand, counting down.
TCTGGCTTGTGTTGAAAATCTGTTTTCACCTCATCCAAATACTATTGTAACATGTCACCTCACCCAAATGCAGGTATATAAAATCAAAGATGTTTTAGCTCTGTTTAGTTATAGTTGTTGTGTGTGTGTAAACTAAAGTCTTTGAAAATGTAATAAGTTTTACGAAACGCGCTCAAGTGTCGCGTCAGGGTAGAAATTACAATGAATTTTGGAGAATTGATTTTCGTTTACCATCAACAGTAAAAAGAAACATAAGGAAGATCGAGAAAATTCGTGTTAGAATTATTAATCTTACTTTTTCGGTCATAATAATATATGTCTACAGGAAAGACTGCTACCAAAATATACTAATATATATATATATATATATATATATATATATATATATATATATATATATATATATATATATATATATGCGGAAAATCCACAGAGAAAAATGAAAGGAGGTAACGTTTCGACTTTGTTAAAGCCTTTGTCAAACCAGACTGACGATTGTCAGTCTGGTTTGACAAAGGCTTTAACAAAGTCGAAACGTTACCTCCTTTCATTTTTCTCTGTGGATTTTCCGCATAAAATGATCAGTGTTTTGTGATCGTCAATTGCATATATATATATATATATATATATATATATATATATATATATATATATATATATATATATATATATATATATATATAGATATATATATATATATATATATATATATATATATATATATAGATATATATATATATATATATATATATATATATATATACATACATACATATATATATATATATATATATATATATATATATATATATATATATATATATATATGCATAGAAATAAAAAACAAGCAAATGTAAATTATTTTACCTTGCACCTAGATCCACCAAGCCTGTATGGTGTGCGTTTCAGTACTTTGGAAATCTGGAACGATCTGGAATCTCTTATCTGCAATGAAACAATACCTGTTATTGCACTTACCAAAACATGGATGAATGTAGAAAATAGAGAACTATTAGCTGAATATCAAATAAATGGATTTAATCTTTTTAACACAGATAGATATATTAAACAAAGAGGGGGAGTAGCCGTGTATGTTAGGTAATATTTGAAATGTAGTCTCGAACAGACTACATTTCAACAGAAATGTGCCACACACCAGTCACAAGACTGAACCTCGTTGAGGCCAAACATCTAAATGAGATCATGAACGAGTAAGAAATAATTTTTTAACCCCAGGCATTATACACACACTGAATGTACCTGCAGACACACAACGAGCATTATCAACATAGCAAAGATTACTCCATAAAAAAATCATTAAATTATTAACCAACATGAGAGAGGGTTAGGCAACATAAGAGGGTTGTGTTGATTGCCTGAAATTATTTAAATTGTTTAATGTATTGAATGACATTTTTCAAGCTACAACATTTTTTAAATTACTGAACTAGGTTCTAGGCTAGGCTAGGCTTAATTCAATTATTACAGATGAACCTAGCCTAGCCTAGCCTAGAACCTAGTTCAGTAATTTAAAAATGTAATTTGAAAAATGCAATTCAATACATTAAACAACTTTAATAATTTCAGGCAATCAACACAACCCTCTCATGTTGGCTAACCCTCAGCATTGCTCAGGCCCCAGTGCTCAGGCCCCTGTGCCCAGGCCCCCGTGCCCAGCCCCAGGACTCAGGCCCCAGGGCTCAAGCCCTGGGGCCCGAGTCCTGGAGCTCTCAGTTCCATACACCAGCACTGCCTGGCCTCGCCTCTCCATACACCTGCACTGCCCCTCGTCTCCACATACACTAGCACTATAGCAAGCACTAGAATCTAATAATATAATAAAATATTAGTGTTTACTTACGATAATATTTGCATGAAGCGTTTGTCCTCTCGCTGACTGCACTGACGACAAAATGGCCGCTCTGTTGATACTGGCGGCGGATGACGATGTGACGTCACAGGTGAGGGCAGCAGTGCGCATTTTGTCCCTCGACCCTTAATCATTCCCTCGTATATATAATTGGCGAGACAATTTACTTATCATTTACTTATCTTAGTTAGCAAATAGGGGATATTTGACTAAGATTTCTGGTAGCAGATCATTTTGAATGAAATATTTAAACATCTCTGGAACATTTATTATAAAATTCTCTCTGAACTCAATTCAATTCAATTAAATTGAAGTCTTTTTGCACTCCATCACAAAGTGACAGAGGGTGTGCTTGTTGACCCAGTTTACATTTGGTCAGGTCTACATCAGCAGATAAATTGAAATCCAAGAGAGAGTTGTAACACAGTTTAAGCCAAACAGTAGTAACATCTAGAAGTCTGCTGATTTTATTGGATTATCCATAGATGTGTGACTCCTCTTGCATGATAGTATATGATTTGTATATGATTTGAGAGAGAGAATGCTCTGTGGACAGAGCATCAATATGGCTTAAGGCGTTGAGCTTTGCCTCAAGACGAAGCTTGGGCTGATCTCTAATTTGCTTCTTGGGTGGAAAGGGTGGGATTAAAACTGGAAAGGGTGTAACCTCCCACGGTGCAGGAAAGTGCCGTTGTTGTTTCTCTTGGTACAAGTCATGAACCTGATACATCTGAGTTGAGTTCCAGTTTTTGTCCATTTGGAACAATGCTGATCTTCAATAAAGAAATTCTGGAGGGCTTCTGTGCAAGGACTAGGATGAGTTAGCCTGAGCATTTTAATACCAATTTGACAGTTTATTTCAGTAACACGATCAACAACGCTCGGAATATTAAGTTCCTTTCTCATATTAAGATTCTTTGTGGTACGAAGGCACCCAAGGATTATCCTCAAGGCTTCGTTCTGCAATTTTTCAAGCCCTCCAAGCTTTCTTTCAGGCATCAAAACATGCAGAGGTGCAGCATAATCCACTAAAGATCTGATGTATGCAAGGTACATCATTTTGACAATTCTGACATTGGCACCATAGCCTGAGTGAAAACCTGCAATAGCCTTGAGAGCTCGGAGTCTCTCTTTATACTGACGACAGAGTCTGAATACAACAGGACCATACAGTGGCACCTCAAGGCCAAGGTATTTGAATCTGTTTACATGGTCAAGCTGGGAGCCATCAGACAGTTGCATCTTGCGAACAGCTCCTCCCTGCCTGGGTGGGCGCTAATTTAGTATCTTTGTTTTCTCTGCGGAGATAATTAAACCTAGGCCCTGACATGAGACTAATACAGAGTTAAGAGTGTTTGGCATGTTAGCATACCCAGTGATGTGTATCATTATATCATCAGCATACCCAGTGGTGTGTATCTATATCATCATCATACCCAGTTGTGTGTATCATTATATCATCAGCATACCCAGTGGTGTGTATCATTATATCATCGGCGTACCCAGTGGTGTGTATCATTATATCATCAGCATACCCAGTGATGTGTACCATTATATCATCAGCATACCCAGTGGTGTATCATTATATCATCAGTATAGTTATAATGATGTGAACGTTGGGTTTGCTCGGTCAGAGTTTAACAGCGTGTTTATTAAGATATTAAATAAGGTAGGACTGAGGACACCTTCCTGTGAGGTACCTAGTTCGAAGTCTCTTGTTATCATTAATAATTTTGTTTTATTTGTGTCTAGCTTCAGACACGTGCATGTTACAGTATGTCTTAAAGAGTTGAGAGCAATTAAGGATGATAAAGAGTCACAATTAATGTATCAGTTTAGAGACTTGTACACATTTCAGTGCAAGAAGCAAGGAAAATAGTTCGGATTGAAGGGGGTAGAGGCCCAGTTGTTTATACGGACTCCCCACTCATAATATAAGCTTTTGATACAGTGCCACATAAAAGACTGATTAAAAAGATAGAGGCTCACTATATTGTGGGTTCTATATTAAGTTGAATTAGGGCATGGCTATACCAAAGGAAACAAAGATTTAGAATCAATGGGGTTAAGTTGCAACACATGGTTTTACACATGGCCGTTCATGTTTAACAAATTGGCTCTCTTTTTATTCCAGCATAGTTGAGGCAGTTGATAGTGGTAAGGATTGTGATGTTGTGTACCTTGACTTTAGCAAAGCTTTTGATACAGTGCCACATGAAACAATGTTGACCTTCAATAAAGACATTCTGGAAGGCTTCTGTGCAAGAGTTAGGATGAGCTAGCCTTAGCACTTTTATACTAATTTGACAGTTAATTTCAGTAACACGATAAACAACGCTCGGAATATTAAGTTCCTTCCTCATGTTAAGTATCTTTCTGGCATGAGGGGCATCCAAAGATCATCTTCAAGGCTTCGTTCTGCAAGTTTTCAAGCCCTGTAAGCTTTCTTTAAGTCATCAAGGCAAGCAGAGGTGCAGCATAATCCACTAAAGATCTGATGTATACAAGGTACATCATTTTGACAATTGTGACATTGGCACCATAGCCTGAGTGATAACCTGCAACATCTCCAAGAGGGCTTATGGAGCCTCTCTTTATACTGACGACAGAGTCTGAATACAAAAGGACAATACAAGGCAAATTTTAAGGTATTTGAATCTGTTAGCATAGTCAAGCTGGGAGCCATCATACAGTTGCATCTTGTGAACAGCTCCTCCCTGCCTGGGTGGACACCCGTTTAGTATCTTTGTTTCCTCTGCTTAGATATGACTAAACCTAAGTCCTGACATGAGACTAATACAGAGTTAAGAGTGTTCTGCATGTTAGCATAACAAGTAGTGTGTATCATTATATCATCAGCATACCCAGTAGTGTGTATCATTATATCATCATGTATGATGATCCATGATACAAGGGGGTCTAAATTGATCGATCGAACGATCTTAATTGGGTACTGAAATATGGTCAAAAGATTGGCGGATGCCGTTTAATACTGACAAATGTAAGGTTTAAAGGATAGGTAATGACGATAGATCGAGTTACAAGATATAAGCTAGATGCATGCATGGTGCTGAGATTGTGAAGTCGAATTATGAAAGGGATCTGGGAGTTATGATTAGTAAGAATTTAAAAAAAAAAAATCAATTAATAAATGTTCGTAATAAGGCAAACAGAACACTGGGATTTATGTATTGAAACATTAGTAATAATTAAGATATCGCGGTTAATTGTTCTTCAGATATATCTTGCTCTGGGTAGGCTCCATTTAGATATATATGCACTTCACTTTTGATCACAGTATATCCACAGCATGGATATAAATTTACTAGAATGCGTCCAGCGGAGGATAACAAAGTTAATACCCCAAAATAGAAACCTGTCATATGAAGAAAGATTGTCAAAGCTTAAATTACATTCTCTAGAAAGACAAAGAATTTTAGCTAGGTGACATGTGGTTTATGTTTTTGTTGATTTGTTTCTATATTTTCATAAATAAAGCATGCTTACTCTCTTATTCCAAGTTTTACGACAATTTTACAAGGTTAAAAATATAAAGTTCAATATATTTCAGCTTTTTTATACAGGAATTATACGTTAATATAACATTATAATAACGTAACGATGTCGTGTAAATAATGTTATATTGACGACATATAAATGCTATATTTTTGTTATAAGAACGTAAATTGGATAGGTTTACATAAAGTAAACAAAAAAACGAAATGTTGACTGAAAATTGTTTATTTTTATATATAAAGCATGAAAACATTATAATTCCATAGCATTCACTATTATTTTTAAATTTTTACATAAATCTTAAAAAACTGTGTCTCAAGATTACATGTTTTTAGTTATTTCTAGTGGTTTTAAGAACGTCAGAAATACGTATTTATGTCAAATGTTACAGTATTACCTTTGTGGCATCATTTAAAAACGTTCACAAACGTTGTGTGTTTGCTGGGCTGTAGCTTCCCTACTGCGAGGCTACAAATGTCGAGGCTTCAGCCCTGAGGCTTCCTTACTACGAGGCTGCAAATGTAGAGGCTTCAACCCTAGGCTTCCTTACTATGAGGCTGTAAGTGTCGAGGCTTCAGCCCTGATGCTTCCTTACTACGAGGCTACAAGTGTAGCGGCTTCAGCCCTGAAGCTTCCTTACTACGAGGTTACAAGTGTAGAGGCTTAAGCCCTGATGCTTCCTTACTACGAGGTTACAAGTGTAGAGGCTTCAGCCCTGAAGCTTCCTTCTACGAGGCTACAAGTGTCGAGGGTTCAGCCCTGAGGCTTCCTTACTACGAGGCTACAAGTGTAGAGGCTTCAGCCCTGAAACTTCCTTACTACGAGGTTACAAGTGTAGAGGCTTCAGCCCTGAGGCTCCCTTACTACAGAGGTTACAAGTGTAGAGGCTTCAGCCCTGAAGCTTCCTTACTACGAGCCTATAACTGTAGAGGCTTCCTTACTACGAGGCTACAAGTGTTGAGGCTTCAGTCATGAGGCTTCTTTACTACGAGACTACAAGTGTAGAGGCTTCCTTACTACGATGCTACAAGAGTAGAGGCTTCCTTACTACGAGGCTGCAAGTGTAGAGGCTTCCTTACTACGAGGCTACAAGTGTAGAGGCTTCAGTCCTGAGGCTTCCTTACTACGAGGCTTCAAGTGTAAAGGCTTCCTTACTACGAGGCTGCAAGTGTAGAGGCTTCAGCCCTGAGGTTTCCTTACTACGAGGCTACAAGTGTAGAGGCTTCAGCCCTGAGGCTTCCTTACTACGAGGCTGCAAGTGTAGAGACTTCACTCCTTAGGCTTCGTTACTACGAGGCTACAAGTGTCGAAACTTCAGCCTTGAGGCTTCTTTACTACAAGGCTACAAGTATAGAGGCTTCAGTCCTGAGGATTCCTTACTACAAGGCTGCAAGTCTAGAGGCTTCACTCTTGAGGCTTCCTTACTACGAGGCTACAAGTGTCGAGGCTTCATTACTACGAGGCTACAAGTGTCGAGGCTTCCTTACTACGAGGCAACAAGTGTCGAGGCTTCCTTACTACGAGGCTACAAGTGTCAAGGCTTCCCGTACTACGAGGCTACAAGTGTCGAGGCTTCATTACTACGAGGCTACAAGTGTCGAGGCTTCCTTACTACGAGGCTACAAGTGTCGAAGCTTCCTTACTACGAGGCTACAAGTGTCGAGGCTTCCTTATCACGAGGCTACAAGTGTCGAGGCTTCCTTACTACGAGGCTACAAGTGTCGAGGCTTCCTTACTACGAGGCTACAAGTGTCGAGGCTTCCTTATCACGAGGCTACAAGTGTCGAGGCTTCCTTACTACGAGGCTACAAGTGTCGAGGCTTCTTTACTACGAGGCTACAAGTGTCGAGGCTTCCTTATCACGAGGCTACAAGTGTCGAGGCTTCCTTACTACGAGGCAACAAGTGTCGAGGCTTCCTTACTACGAGGCTACAAGTGTCGAGGCTTCCTTACTACGAGGCTACAAGTGTCGAGGCTTCCTTACTACGAGGTTACAAGTGTCGAGGCTTCCTTACTACGAGGCTACAAGTGTCGAGGCTTCCTTACTACGAGGTTACAAGTGTCGAGGCTTCCTTACTACGAGGCAACAAGTGTCGAGGCTTCATTACTACGAGGCTACAAGTGTCGAGGCTTCCTTACTATGAGGCAACAAGTGTCGAGGCTTCATTACTACGAGGTTACAAGTGTCGAGGCTTCCTTACTACGAGGCAACAAGTGTCGAGGCTTCATTACTACGAGGCAACAAGTGTCGAGGCTTCATTACTACGAGGCAACAAGTGTCGAGGCTTCCTTACTACGAGGCAACAAGTGTCGAGGCTTTCTTATCACGAGGCTACAAGTGTCGAGGCTTCATTACTACGAGGCTACAAGTGTCGAGGCTTCCTTACTACGAGGCAACAAGTGTCGAGGCTTCATTACTACGAGGCAACAAGTGTCGAGGCTTCCTTACTACGAGGCAACAAGTGTCGAGGCTTCCTTACTATGAGGTTACAAGTGTCGAGGCTTCCTTACTACGAGGTTACAAGTGTCGAGGCTTCCTTACTACGAGGCAACAAGTGTCGAGGCTTCCTTACTACGAGGCTACAAGTGTCGAGGCTTCCTTACTACGAGGCAACAAGTGTCGAGGCTTCCTTACTACGAGGCAACAAGTGTCGAGGCTTCATTACTACGAGGTTACAAGTGTCGAGGCTTCCTTACTACGAGGCAACAAGTGTCGAGGCTTCATTACTACGAGGCAACAAGTGTCGAGGCTTCATTACTACGAGGCAACAAGTGTCGAGCTTCATTACTACGAGTCTACAAGTGTCGAGGCTTCCTTACTACGAGGCAACAAGTGTCGAGGCTTCCTTACTACGAGGTTACAAGTGTCGAGGCTTCCTTACTACGAGGCTACAAGTGTCGAGGCTTCATTACTACGAGGCAACATGTGTCGAGGCTTCCTTACTACGAGGCTACAAGTGTCGAGGCTTCCTTACTACGAGGTTACACGTGTCGAGGCTTCCTTACTACGAGGCTACAAGTGTCGAGGCTTCCTTATCACGAGGCTACAAGTGTCGAGGCTTCCTTACTACGAGGCTACAAGTGTCGAGGCTTCCTTACTACGAGGCTACAAGTGTCGAGGCTTCCTTACTACGAGGTTACAAGTGTCGAGGCTTCCTTATCACGAGGCTACAAGTGTCGAGGCTTCCTTACTACGAGGCTACAAGTGTCGAGGCACCACCGCAGGTGCACAAGACACCTGCCATGCGGTATAGATAAGTAATGTTATGTATATGAGGCTTTTTTCATCTTTAAATAAGTTGATATTTATATAATATATTTTTTATTATTTGAATGAAAATAATTTTTTTTAATTTGCTTTATGTGTTTTTTACAGTGCATGTTAATATGAGTGATGTGGCGTTTTACATGCAGGCGAATTTACTGAATTTATCAAATATATTCGTAGTTCATGTTGCTCACTTTTCCATACATAGCAAATTGCGATAATGTTCTCACAAACAATTACCCCCCCTTCCCCTTCCGGGCGAAGCTAAGCTAGCTAGCCAAACATCATATTACAAAATGGACTCTCGCCCTTTTCCATATTCTGAAATAGTTGGAGTTCACATACCCACTACAACATGCAGGAACGTGTCTGAGATTTCTTGAACACTTCCAATTGAGGCCGAGACCTCAAAAAGTTGAAATCCCCGCTACTTAGGCCGGTGACCTTTTCCATTCGCCGGAGCGAATCTAACGAGTAGGTCCTGGGCTCTCACAACAAAATTTCTTGTTGTGTAGTGCTATATATTCAGCCATAAACTCATGAATCAGTCTCAATTTAATAATCGAGTGTGACAAAACACTTGCAGTGCAATAAAATTGTGTGGGGTATAACGAAAAGACAGTGTTCAACATAACAAAACAATTTATTCACAACTACTACAAAAAACGAAAGAAATATCAATGACGTTACACGAAATCCTTCCTGTGACATTTCCACTAACAGCTAGACACCAGCCCGCAAGAGCTGCATAATGAACTAACTCGAACATATGGTGTGAACACAGATTAATCAATTAAGCGAGCAAGACATCCTAATCTATAATCACTCTTGCAACAAAGACCCAGTAGGCAAGGAGACACGCCGCCAATAGCCTCCTATCAGTTCCCTATGCTTCTTGCAGCCTACACCTGCAATTGTGGTTGCAATGCAATCAAATTAGTAGCCTATCAATGACATGACAGTGACTAATGGGGTTACTGGCATCTCCAGCAACTCCTCATTTTTTGGGACAACACGTGAGGAACACAAATGCAAACAAGCCTGAAAGCCTGAATGAGGTGATTTGATAAAATGCTATGCCCAAGATAACCATCCAGGTGCCGGCGGGGAAGTGGTTCATATAGCCTCGGTTATCACTTCCTTATGTCCGGTCGTGATGGTCAAGTGGTTTAAGGCATCCCTGTACATACCAGTTGCGTTGCTCCTGGGAGTATGGGTTCGAGTTACTTCTGGGGTGTGAGTCTTCAGTTGTATCTAGTCCTGGGGACCATTCAGGCTTGTTTGCATTTGTGTTCCTCACGTGTTGCCCCAAAAAATGAGGTGATTTGATAAAATGCTATGCCCAAGATAACCATCCAGGTGCCGGCGGGGAAGTGGTTCATATAGCCTCGGCTATCACTTCCTTATGTCCGGTCGTGATGGTGAAGTGGTTTAAGGCATCCCTGTACATACCAGTTGCGTTGCTCCTGGGAGTATGGGTTCGAGTCACTTCTGGGGTGTGAGTTTTCAGTTGAATCTAGTCCTGGGGACCATTCAGGCTTGTTTGCATTTGTGTTCCTCACGTGTTGCCCCAAAAAATGAGGTGATTTGATAAAATGCTATGCCCAACATAACCATCCAGGTGCCGGCGGGGAAGTGGTTCATATAGCCGCGGCTATCACTTCCTTATGTCCGGTCGTGATGGTCAAGTGGTTTAAGGCATCCCTGTACATACCAGTTGCGTTGCTCCTGGGAGTATGGGTTCGAGTCACTTCTGGGGTGTGAGTTTTCAGTTATATATATAATATATATATATATATATATATAATATATATATATATATATATATATATATATATATATATTATATATTTATATATATATATATATATATATATATATTATATATATATATATATATATATATATATATATATATATATATATATATATATATATGTCGTACCTAGTAGCCAGAACTCACTTGTCAGCCTACTATGCAAGGCCCGATTTGCCTAATAGGCCAAGTTTTCATGAATAATTGATTTTTGACTACCTAACCTACCTAATCTAACATAACCTAACTTTTCGGCTACCTAACCTAACCTAACCTATAAAGATAAGTTAGGTTAGGTTAGGTAGGATGGTTAGGTTCGGTCATATATCTACGTTAATTTTAACTCCAATGAAAAAAATTGACCTCATACATAATGAAATGGGTAGCTGTATCTTTCCATAAGAAAAAAATTAGAGAAAATATATTTATTCAGGAAAACTTGGCTTACTAGGCAAATCGGGGTTTGCATAGTAGGCCAAAAGTGAGTTCTGGCTACTAGGTACGACATATATATATATATATATATATATATATATATATATATATATATATATATATATAATATATATATAGATATATATATATATATAATATGACTGAAACTCACACCCCAGAAGTGACTTGAACCCATACTGCCAGCAGTCTCCGTGGTGTAGTGGTAAGACACTCGCCTGGCGTTCCGCGAGCGCTATGTCATGGGTTCGTATCCTGGCCGGGGAGGATTTACTGGGCGCAATTCCTTAACTGTAGCCTCTGTTTAACGCAACAGTAAAATGTGTACTTGGATGAAACACGATTCTTCGCGGCGGGGATCGTATTCCAGGGACCTGCCCGAAACGCTACGCGTACTAGTGGCTGTACAAGAATGTAACAACTCTTGTATATATCTCAAAAAAAAAAAAAAAAAAGGAGGCAACGCAACTGGTATATACAGGACGCCTTAATCTGCTTGACCATCACGACCGGACAAAAGGAAGTGATAGCCGAAGCTATTTGAACCACTTCCCCGCCGGTACTCAGATGGTAACTTGGGAAAAGCATTTTATCAATCACCTCATTCTTTGGGGCACACGTGAGGAACGCAAATGCAAACAAGCCTGATGGTCCCCAGGACTATATGCGAATGAAAACTCACACCCAGAAGTGACTCGAACCATACTCCCTGGAGCAATGCAAACTTGTATCTACAGGACGCCTTAATCCGCTTGACCATCACGACCGGACAAAAGGAAGTGATATCCGAAGCTATTTGAACCACTTCCTCGCCGGCACTTGGATGGTAATCTTGGCATAGCATTTTATCAAATCGCCTCATTCTTTGGGGCACACATGAGGAACACAAATGCGAACAAGCCTGAATGGTCCCCAGGACTATATGCGAATGAAAACTCACACCCCAGAAGTGACTCGAACCCATACTCCCAGGAACAATGCAACTGGTATCTACAAGACACCTTAATCTGCTTGACC
>WNGS01006342.1:45670-60874 GCA_020271785.1 Procambarus virginalis | reverse complement strand
GCATAGCGTGTCAGATCCCTCTGTGCCATGTCCGATGTTTCAACGAGTATCACAGTCTTGATGACTTCTAAATGTCCAAGACTGGTGCCAAAACATGTAAATACAGAATAAGTGAGTGTATATAGTGGAAATAAATCATAAGAAATTGTATATTTTATTGTGAAATAAAACATTTTTGTGCAAATACTTGTGACACTATATGTGGATATAATATACATTGACAACAGTGTATGTTTATAAATCATTTTGTGAGAACATATTGAACCACACCAGTGAAAAAAAATGGGTGTAAAATACGCCATAGATACTGTAAATAATAACGCGAAAATAAATTCGTGGCAACTCGCGCTCCTCCTCCGTTGCGCCTGACTCACCCCGGGCGCACAGCGGTCCAGTGAAGATCAGGCGTGACGTCATCGATGATCTTCTCGGGTCATTTACGTCCACGGTAAGTGTAATTAAATTTTGTTATTATTTTTCCGTGCTCAGGAACACAAATAAAGACATTAAAAAGAAAAAAAAATTATTTTTTTTTGTTCCGCGTGTGGGTGTTAATTTCATTTGGACCCCTAGCGGTTTGAGAGTTGAGAGTAATGACTCGCATTCCGTGAAATCATCAGAGAGGAAGGTCTGCACACAGTTATCGACGCGAGACTCAATTTCCATGACAACGGTTTGGAGCTCCTGGTGATCGTTTTTTAGGTGGTGTAGGGATTTCCTAAGACAACGTTTTACCGTACCTATCATCCTCTCGTAGAAGCCTCAGTGCCACGGTGCTCTGGAGGGTATAAACTTCCAATGGCACTGCCGTAGATTCAGGGCAGTGTATACTTCTGATGGTTCCAGACTTCCATCAGACATGCTTTCCCCTGCCCTCATGTTGGACCCATTGCCTCGGCACTCATATCGGGAGGTACTTCTAGATGTACTCTTCTTGTTGTTGCTCAGGTGAATTGGCAGATGTATGTCTTCATCCAGACTTTGTCCTTGGTGCCTGTGAGTGTTAGAGTTCCTGTGTAGTCTACACCAGTGGTCTAAAAGGGACGAAGGTGGACAACTCGTTACTTAGGGAGTAGGGGAAGGTCCTGAATAAGGACACACCCGAGCATTGTACCTCCGGCAGATTACACAGGAATTGATTATGGACTTTACAGTCTGGCGACCTTGATGAAGCCAGAACTGTTGTCTTAGATCGGTGAGGGTATCTAGTAACCCACCATGCAAAGTGCCATACTGGTGTAGCTGTAGCACAATCAACCTGCTTACTATGTGGTGACAGGGGAGTAACAATAGGTTTTTTACCTCCAGATCTATGTTGGCATGCTGTAAACGGCTCCCACACGTTTTTATGTTATAACAGTTTGGATCAAACCATAGACCCAGAATATTCATAAGTTTATTAGAAAGGTTTTCAAAATCCATTCCATATGTGTCTGTTTGGACCCTTTTGACCCAGTTCTTTAGGGGGACTAGGTTAATGACATTTGATTCCTTTTTCTTTAGGAAATGAAACAACACTTATGTGACACCTAGAAGTTTGTTCAGTTCAGAGTACCAATTAGGATCAATTACCTAAGTCCGAGGTGGTTTTGCATTCTCAGTGGGAGCAGTGACATAGGTCACAATGACTTGTGGCATTTGTTAGGTTATTGGTCACTGGCTAGCCACTGAGGTACATTGACCCACTTCTCTGCTTTGGTTAATTGCCGTAAAGTCAGGCCTCTGGAGAGATAGTCAAGCTGGATTCTTTTTGGTAGGTACATATCTCAGTTTGTACCCTGCTGATAACTCTCATATTTCCTTAATGTGGTTACTCACGTAAAGAGTTTTACTATTGTTATTTCTCACCCACTGTAGTACTGCCTCATTATCTGACTATACTTATAAGTGAATGTTACTTAAGGCATTGATCAGATAATGAGCCAATCTTACTCCAATCCGTAGGTCTGTTAATTCCAGTTGAGGCAATGACTGTTTCTTCAATGCTGCCACCCTGGCCTTTGCTGTAAGCAAATTTGCTTGCTCGTTAGTTACTAGGTAAGCTACTGTGCCACAAGCCTTTCCTGAGGCATCACAGAACACATGTAGCTTAATTGGTTGATTCTGATGTACTGTGTTCCGAAGGGACTTGACAGACTCTAGGATACTAGGATCCATCACTAGCCACTGCCATTTGTCTTGCAAGGAAGGTGTTAGAGGATTATCCCAGCCTATCTTCTGTTGCCAGCATTCTTCCCATTTATCAATATGGGACTTAATTTTCCTGGGGCGTTGAATGGTTTGCTGACTTGGGATAGTTGTTTCCTAATTGTTAGATTGGTTGTATCTGGTTTCACTGATTTGATGGTTAACTGATCAGAAGTTGTATCCCAATTGACTCCTAGTACCTTTTTCTTCTGGGGTACCTCGTAATTGGGAAATTTTGATTCGATCAGTTGTTTTATATTGTTATTATTGGAAGCCCATGACTGGAGAGGCATATTTGCTCTCGACAACTCTTGATTGAACTCATGGCATATGTTCAGCAGTTTTTCTTCACTGCTAGTTGTTCCTTCAAAATTGTCCACATATAGGTTGTTGCTAATTTTAACTTTATTTTGGCTATTAGAATTCTTCATGTTTGTATCTAAGATTGCTTAAAGCAGAAACGGTGAAGAAGTAGCTCCAAACAAAACCGAAGCAAAGCTGTATGTGATGAATTCACTGTTTGGATCATTAGGATTCATGATCCATAGGAACTTTGTGTAGTTACGGTCTTCTTCCTGGAGACCTACCCTATGGAATGTCTTACAGATATCAGCTGTATATTCATAAGTCCCTATGCGTAACTTTAACAGCATGTCGTACAGCCTTTGTGTCAGGCTAGGGTCTGTTTAAAGGCAGTCATTCAATGAGACATTATTCTGTCTGCTCTTGGCACTGCAGTTAAATTCTAACCTCAGTGGGGTAGTTGCTGAATTTTTCAGTACTGCATGGTGGTGCAAATGTTCTTCCTTATGTTTATCATTAGTTACAACCTCAATGAATTTGTTATCAAGTTGTTGATGGATTATAATTATTATACAAGTTCAAGTTCTCAGGTTGTCTATTTAAGAGCATCACCTGAGACCTTAATTGGATTTATGCCATGTAATGATTTACTGCCTGCTGAGAATGATTCAGCTTCCATGGTAACCTGACCCAGTATATGTTGTCCCTGTAGACAACTGAGTCCAGGTATTGTTTGTATGTCTAGTCATCGTCTGGACTAGGTTGTTCAGGGACTAAGCTTAAAGTTGCTAGATCCCATAATTTATGTACTGGGGGATCAAGCTCATTTTAAGACAAGTTTCTGTATTGGAGTGGTGATTGTTCTTCACCTAGTCACACAGTCATCACTGGGTTGACTTTTTGGTTGTCCACAGGTGTGAGTTGCTTCTGACTCAATACTGGGCCAGTGAGCAAATTGCCTCCAGCAGACAATAACAGGTTTATTCTCTGCTGTTTAGTACTTCCGGTGATGAATTTAAGGTAATAATCTGCACCCACAAGGAATCCCATATTAGTGAGGTAATCAGATGTTATTTTATTATCAGCGAACATAATTCCCCTTTCATGTAAGAATTTGGCTGTTCTTAGATCATAAATATATCATAGATCATATAAACGAACTAATAGTTGGACCACTTTTTAAACTTGACTTCCTGAGTTGGTCAGATATCCTGATATGTATAGATTCACCTGTCGAACAGGTTTTAGTTTTAAGTCATCTGCCACTTTTTGTGTGACAAATATCTTCTGGGATCGTTGGTCAAATAGCCCACGAGTGGTGACCTTGAACCTTCTGTTTTTAATGAGTGGGCAGTGGGCAAAGCTGCGTTATTATCAGACTTTGTTGAAAGGACACTTATATCCTGACATACTTTACAGAACTGTTCTGTAATGGAAGTTTCTTCCTCTACCTAGTGTTTGGGAGACCTTTGTCTTGTGTCCCCACACAGTGCTGTATGGTGTTGACCTTTATTGCACCTATTGCAGGTGCGCATTTGGATCACACAGAGTTTGGGGTTATAAGAACTGAGACATCTGGTGCATTTATGCAACTTCTTGAGTCGCTTTACACATGTATCACTATAAGAGTAAATAGTGCAGTGGTATATGGAATGATCTTCGTCACAAAACAAACACGTCATCAAGTTTACAGCACCTTTCTTAGTCCTCGTCTTGGATGACACAGTAACTGTAGGTTTGGAGGGACCCACTGCATATGTGCCTAATCTGCCAAGTTTCCACTTTGGAGTGGAGGTAGATGTTTTAGGTTAATTTGGAGTACTGTGTGTTCTCTGTGCTTTACTGTGGGTGGTTAATGAAGGCTTAGGTTTTGATTTACCATCTGTATTTGCTCTCTGTCATTCTATAACAGAGCGTAAACCTTCTGTACTCTCCTGTACTGTCAGGGAAGATTTGTTATATAAGGTACACAATTTATCCCGTGTTTCACTGGGTAATTTGTGTCTTACAATCACTTTAGTTATTCAATCCACAGTATCTACATTAACTCTAAGGTTGAGTGCTTTGAGTTATGACTCAATCGAATCTGAAGGATTGGAGTGAGTCAAAGGAACCATCTGTAGATTTTAAGTCCAACAATGTTTGAACTAATATCACAATACCTCTCTCTAGGTCAGCATAATTATCCTTAAGGAGCTGGGCTGTGAGATCATAGCTATCACTAGTTTATGTTAAATTAAATACCACCTTTAAAGCTTCTCCTATAAATTGAACCAGTAAGTATGTAAATTTGTCGGTTTTAGGGATAATGGGTTTGGAATCCATTGACTAAACAAATTTGTTCCACAAGTTATCCCTTCGTTACCAGAGAATGTGGGTAAACTGATTGAGAACTGGGGTGGGTTATATAAAGGGAAGCTGATGTTGTTGATGCCTTACAATGGGCAATTATATTGACAAAAGGCTGTAACCTGGCCTGAGTGATCTCCTCATAATTTGCCAGATCAGCTGTAACCTCGTCAAATTCTGTTTGTGATAAACTGGTGTTGACCAGGTCAAAAAATATCATGCTCAGGTCACACTCATATCACTACTGAGGTGAGTGGGCCACTCTCACATCACTACCGAGGAGGTCACGTCACTCTCACACAACTTCTGACGTGAGCAGGAAATCTCACGTCACTACTGAGGCGTGTAGGTAACTCTAATGCCACCAGTGAGGCTGACAGGTCACTCTCACATCACCACTGAGGCAGGCAGGTAACTCTCACATTACTACTGAAGCAGGCAGGTCATTCTCAAATCACTACTGAGACAGGCAGGTCAATCTCACAATGCTACTGAGGCAGGCTGGTCACTCAGTTTACTACTGACACGGGCAAGTCACTCTCACACGACAACCAAGGCAGCAGGTCACTCTCTCACAACTACTCAGACAGAAAGGTCACTTTCACATCTCTACGGATTAAGGAAGGTCATTCTCATTACTACTGAGGTGGGCAGGTCACTCTCACACAACTACTGAGGCGGACATGTCATTCACATTACGACTAAAGAGGGCAGGTCACTCACATCACTATTGAGGCGTGCATATCACTCACACATTACTACTGTGGCGAAAAGGTCACTTTGAAACAAAAACTGTGGTGGTCAGGTCACTCACATTAAAACTGAAGACGAAAGGTCATTCTTACACCACTTCTGAGGAGAGCAGATCACTCGCACATCACTAATAAGGCGGGCAGATCACTCTTGTACCATTAATAAGGTGGGCTGATCGCTCTCACATCAATACTGAGGCGGGCAGGTCACTCTCACACCTACTACTGAGGCGGACAGGTCACTCTCACATCCCTACTGAGGAGGGCAGGTCATTCTTACACCACTACTGAGGCGGGCAGGTCGCTCTCACACCAATAGAGACGGGCAGGTCACTCTCACATCACTACTGAGGCGGGCAGGTTACTCTCACACAACGACTGAGGCGGGCAGGTCACTCTCACACCACTACAATCGCGGGCAGGTCACTCTCACGCCACCAGTGAGGCTGGCCGGTCACTATCGCATCACTATTCAGGTTGGCCGGTCACTTTCACATCGCTAGTGAGGCTGGCAGGTCACTCTCACATCACAACTGAGAGGGGCAGGTCACTCTCACATTACTAATGAGGCGGGCAGGTCACTCTAACATTACTACTGAGGCGGGCAGGTCACTCTCACATTACTACTGAGGCGGGCAGGTCAATCTCACACTACTACAGAGGCGGGCAGGTCATTCTCACATTTCTAATGAGGCGGACAGGTCAATCTCACATCATTGCTGAGGCGGGCAGGCCACTCTCACATCACTTCTGAAGAGGGTAGGTCACTGTCATACCACAACTGAGGTGGTCAGGTCCCTCTCACATCACTGCTGAGGCGTGCAAGTCACTCTCACACCACCATTGAGGCTTTCTGGTAACTCTCACATCACTAATGATGCTGCCAGGTCACTGTCACGTCACTTCTGAGGTGGATTGGTGTTACGTTGTTGGTTGTCATAATACTATTATTATGTTGTGAATCGAAAGATTGTCTCTTCCGGACAACCCACCAAACCAAAACCTCTATAGAGCGCTTACACTTTATTCAGGAGTCATTAACCCTATACGTTTCTTGCTTTTGGAGTGGGGCTCAGCATTACATATTTAGATGATACGGGTCCAACACTAGCCTCGTTTTCATTATTCACACACCCACTTGAGCCGCTGTGACTTCCCACTCTTTCCTTGGTTGGTATGATCTCCTCAATCCCATTCTCTAAATTATTATTCTGTACTACCCTGTCTACAGCTGTGGAGCTTTCTCCCTCTCTCTCCCTCTCTCTTTTATTTCCGGGGAAGCCTCACTTGGACAAGGGCAAACACCTGTTCAATACAATCATTTAATGACAATACAGAACATATACAAAGCATGCACATACAATATTATATTATAAACTTCAACACCTTATGATATTATAATCGAGTTGAAAACCAATACCCTCAGGACTCTTTATCCATTGCTTATACCAAGTGGTAGTCCAACTCCTGGCTTGCCACTTATGCTACCAACCTCACCAAGTGAGTTAAACCTTGTAAAACAAATATGGCATTATCAGCCCTAGATATATATATATATATATATATATATATATATATATATATATATATATATATATATATATATATATATATATATATATATATATATATATATATATATATATCAACTGAAAACTATATATATATATATATATATATATATATATATATATATATATATATATATATATATATATATATATACTCTTACACCACTTCTGTGGCAGGCAGGTCACTCTCACTTCACTACGGAGGTGGGCAGGTCACTCTCACTTCACTACTGAGTTGGGCAGGTCACTCTAACACATAACTACTGAAGCGGGCAGGTAACTCTCTCATCACTAGTGAAGTGGACAGGTGTGCAGGTCACTCTCACGCCACCAGTGAGGCTGGCAGGTTACTCTCACACAACTACTGAGACGGGCAGGTCACTCCCTCACCACTAATGAGGCGGGCAGGTAACTCTTGCATCACTATTGAGGCCGGCAGGTCACTCTCACATCACTACTGAGGCGGGCAGGTCACTCTCACACCACTACTGAGGCGGGCAGGTCACTCTCACACCACTACTGAGGCGGGCAGGTCACTCTCCCAAAACTTCTGAGGCGAGCAGATCACTTTCACATCACTATTGAGGTGGGCAGGTCACTCTCACATCACTATTGAGGCGGACAGGTCAATTTCACACCATTACTGAGGCGGGCAGGTCACTCTCACATCACTATTGAGGCGGACAGGTCAATTTCACACCATTACTGAGGCGGGCAGGTCACTCTCACATCGCTATTGAGGCGGACAGGTCAATTTCACACCATTACTGAGGCGGGCAGGTCACTCTCACACCACTACTGAGGCGGGCAGGTCACTCTCACACCACTACAGAGGCGGGCAGGTCACTCTCACACCACTACTGAGGCGGGCAGGTCACTCTCACACCACTACTGAGGCGGGCAGGTCACTCTCCCAAAACTTCTGAGGCGAGCAGGTCACTCTCACACCACTACTGAGGCGGGCAGGTCACTCTCACACCACTACTGAGGCGGGCAGGTCACTCTCACACCACTACTGAGGCGGGCAGGTCACTCTCACACCACTACTGAGGCGGGCAGGTCACTCTCCCAAAACTTCTGAGGCGAGCAGGTCACTCTCACATCATTACTGAGGCGGGCAGGTCACTTTCCGATTACTACTGAGACAAGCAGATCACTTTCACATCACTATTGAGGCGGACAGGTCACTCTCACATCACTATTGAGGCGGACAGGTCAATTTCACACCATTACTGAGGCGGGCAGGTCACTCTCACACCACTACTGAGGCGGGCAGGTCACTCTCACACCACTACTGAGGCGGGCAGGTCACTCTCACATCACTACTGAGGCAGGCAGGTCACTCTCACACCACTACTGAGGCGGGCAGTTCACTCTCACAGCACTACTGAGGCGGGCAGGTCACTCTCACGCCACTACTGAGGTGGACATGTCACTCTCACATCAATACTGAGGCGGGCAGGTCACTCTCACGCCACTACTGAGGTGGACATGTCACTCTCACATCAATACTGAGGCGGGCAGGTCACTCCCACATCACTACTGAGGCGGACAGGTCACTCTCACACCACTACTGAGGCGGGCAGGTCACTCTCACACCACTACTGAGGCGGGCAGGTCACTCTCACACCACTACTGAGGCGGGCAGGTCACTCTCCCAAAACTTCTGAGGCGAGCAGGTCACTCTCACATCATTACTGAGGCGGGCAGGTCACTTTCCGATTACTACTGAGACAAGCAGATCACTTTCACATCACTATTGAGGTGGGCAGGTCACTCTCACATCACTATTGAGGCGGACAGGTCAATTTCACACCATTACTGAGGCGGGCAGGTCACTCTCACACCACTACTGAGGCGGGCAGGTCACTCTCACACCACTACTGAGGCGGGCAGGTCACTCTCACACCACTACTGAGGCGGGCAGGTCACTCTCACACCACTACTGAGGCGGGCAGGTCAATCACACATCACTACTTAGGCGGGCAGGTAAATTTCACATCATTACTGAGGCGAGAAAGTCACTCTCACACCACAACTGAGGCGGGCAGGTCACTCTCACCCCACTACTGAGGCGGGCAGGTCACTCTCACATCACAGCTGAGGCGGGCAGGTCACTCTCACACCACAACTGAGGCGGGCAGGTCACTCTCACCCCACTACTGAGGCGGGCAGGTCACACTCACATCACTACTGAGGCGGGAAGGTCACTCCCACACCACTACTGAGGCAGGCAGGTCACACTCACATCACTACTGAGGCGGGCAGGTCACACTCACNCAGGTCTCCAAACTTTTCAATGTACGGGCCACATTATATTTTCCCATATTTATGCGGGCCGAAGGAATAAAAATGAAAAAAAAAATCAGTGCCAGTAATTAATTTCCTCAAATATTAAAGTATAACATGGAAAAATTAAAACATATCTTTTTGGAAAAAATTAGGGTAACTAAATAGATTCCTGCCTTTAGTTTTATGCAACCAAATTAGTGTGACGAATGATACTGTCGTTTTGACTTCAAAATTTCATTAAATCAGGTTCCAGATTAGATGAGCCAATTGTAAGAATTGATTTCAAGTGATCATCAGACAAATTTGCTCGATAGTTAGATTTCACATACTTCATTTTGGAAAATGTTTGTTCACACAAGTATGTTGAACCAAAAATGGACACAAAACTACAAGCAAACTTTATCAATTTGGAAACTGATCTGGCTGCAGGCATTTATAAAACTCAATCAGATTTCCTTCTCTATACTTATCTTTCAGTCTGTCATCTGCCTGGAGATCAATAATTTCCATTTGAAATTGAGTTGGAAGATTTTCAGCATTGCAGTCAAATGGATTATGAAAGAGCCTGATTTCATTTGCTTTGGCATCAAGGTCAGCAAATCGCTTCTGAACTGTTTTTTCAAATCTGAAATTATTTCATTTGCAAATGAAAAAGGAAATTCAACTTTACTTTCTGCATGAAATTTTTCACAACATGGAAAATGAGCAAAATTCTTAACCTTCACCTGGCCTTCAAGTAGCGCAAGTTTTGCTCTGAATGCCTTGACATGAACAAAGTAGTCACTGATCAAATTTGTTTTGCCTTGCAATTTCAGATTCAAGTTATTCATATGACCTGTCATATCTGCAAAAAATGCCAATTTCCAAATCCATTCACATTCTGATAATAATGGCTGAGGTTTATTTTTCTCTGTGAGAAATAAATCAATTTCTAATCTGAGCTCAAAGAAATGCAGCAAAACCTTTCCACAACTAAGCCATCTAACTGCTGTATAATAAGGCAAGTCAACAAACTCCGCATCAATTTCTTTCAAGAAATCACGGAACTGGCGATGGTTGAGTGCATGAGATCTAATGAAATTAACCACAGAAACAACAGGTTTCATGACACAAGACATATCAACATATTTTAGGCACAATGCTTGTTGATGGATAAGGCAATGCAAAAAAATGGGTTTTGAGAATCCTCCAACCTCACAAGCTGTTGTAATTTGCCCAACCAAACCCTTCTTTGTCCCAGACATATTCTTTCCTCCATCAATTGTCACACACTGCACTTGTTTCCATTCCAGGTTATATTCTGTCATAGTTTTACTTACTTCATTGAAAATGTCCTCTCCAGTTGTTGTGGTGTGCATGCTGTGAACTGACGCTAATTCTTGGGTCACATTAAATTCACTATCAACACCACGAATGAATACTAAGAGCTGAGAAGTATCACACACATCAGTTGATTCATCCAACGCAAGAGAATACCAACAAAATCTTTTTGTTTTTTCCTTTATTTGCCGAATTGTGTCGCCTCCTAAATCTTCAATTCTACAAGCAACAGTATTTGACCCAAGACTTATCATTTTGAAGAGGTTTACTTTTACTGGACATACCTCTCCTGCTGCTTCCACTATACACTCTTTTATGATACTACCATCAGTGAAAGGTTTTCCTTTTTTGGCCAACACATAGGCAACTTTGTAACTGGCTCTAGTAGAAGTTTCATTTTCAGATTTTTTCTTACTGAAAACAGCTTGTTGAGAATGCAGACTGTGCTGAAATGATTCAAACTTTTTAGTGCATTCTGCTCCTGTGATGTGAGAATAACTTGAGCCATGTTTAGATTCATAGTACCGACGAATATTGTATTCCTTCAGAACAGCAACACTGTCTCTACATATGAGGCATAAAGCTTTATCATTTGCTATCACAAAAAAGTACTTTATCTTCCAGTCGTCATTGAACTGACGGCACTCACTGTCCACTTTTCTTTTCTTTATCTTTTCCATATCTGAAAACATAAGGGTAAAATAAATTAAATAAATTCTACAGGAAAAAAACAGCTTGTATGTGGTGTTAAAAAGCATAGCATATTATTATAAAGTGGTAAATATTATGGCAACAGCTTTCGTTGATAAACTTAATGGTTACCATTTTAAGTATTTTAAACATGCAATATTTTTGACTACAATAGTTTTATTGCTATTTTGTATAACTAAGATAAAGGTATTGTCAAAGTACAGAGAAAAGAATATTGTAGAGTGCTTGTGCTCCCTGAAACAGAAGCAGCGAAGCCCCACTCGCCCTCCATCCCCACAATATACAGTTATACACAACTGATTGGTTGTAATGCACAACATATACCTACCAGTACTAGTATCTGTGCGTCACACTATCGAGAGAGAGGAAAACTGACTCGGGCTGAGCGCCACCAGTCAGCAGCCCCAGCTTTGAATAATTCTGCGATGCCATTCATATGATAATTATTTTTTCAACGCCACCACACAGGGATTTGTTTGGCGGGCCGGATTAAATTATGTGGCGGGCCGGATGTGGCCCGCGGGCCATAGTTTGGAGACCCCTGATTTGGAACAATGCTGATCTGGAAATCAGCAATAAAGAAATTCTGGAGGGCTTCTGTGCAAGAGTTAGGATGAGCTAGCCTTTGCATTATTATACCAATTTGACATTTAATTTCAGGAACACGATCAACAACGCTCGGAATATTAAGTTCCTTTCTCATATTAAGTATCTTTGTCATACGAGGGCACCCAAGCATTATCCTCAAGGCTTTGTTCTGCAATTTTTCAAGCCCTCCAAGTTTTCTTTCAGGCACCAAAACAAGCAGAGGTGCAGCATAATCCACTAAAGATCTGATGTATGCAAGGTACATCATTTTGACAATTCTGACATTGGCACCATAGCCTGAGTGATAACCTGCAACAGCCTTGAGAGCTCGGAGCCTCTCTTTATACTGACGACAGAGTCTGAATACAACAAGACCATACAGTGGCACCTCAGGGCCAAGGTATTTGAATCTGTTTACATAGTCAAGCTGGGAGCCATCAGACAGTTGCATCTTGAGAACAGCTCCTCCCTGCCTGGGTGGGCGCCGATTTGGTATCTTTGTTTTCTCTGCTGAGATATTTAAACCTAGGTCCCGACGTGAGTCTAAAATAGAGTTATGAGTGTTCTGCATGTTAGCAAACCCAGTGGTGTGTATCATTATATCATCAGCATGCCCAGTGGTGTGTATCAATATCATCATCATACCCAGTTGTGTGTATCATTATATCATCGGCATACCCAGTTGTCTGTATCATTATATCATCAGCATACCCAGTGGTGTGTATCATTATATCATCAGCATACCCAGTGGTGTGTATCATTATATCATCAGCATACCCAGTGGTGTGTATCATTATATCATCAGCATATCCAGTGGTGTGTATCATTATATCATCAGCATACCCAGTGGTATGTATCATTATATCATCAGCATAGCTATAATGATGTGGACGTTGGGTTTGCTCGGTACAGAGTTTAACAGCGTGTTTATTAAGATATTAAATAAGGTAGGACAGAGAACACCTTCCTGTGAGGTACCCAGTTCGAAGTCTCTTGTTATCATTAATAATTTTGTTGTATTTGTGTCTAGTTTCAGACACGTGCATGTTACAGTATGTCTTAAAGAGTTGAGAGCAATTAAGGATGATAAAGAGTCACAATTAATGTATCAGTTTAGAGACTTGTACACATTTCAGTGCAAGAAGCAAGGAAAATAGTTCGAATTGAAGGGGGTAGAGGCCCAGTTGTTTATACGGACTCCCCACTCATAATATAAGCTTTTGATACAGTGCCACATAAAAGACTGATTAAAAGATAGAGGATCACTATATTGTGGGTTCTATATTAAGCTGAAGTAGGGCATGGCTATACCAAAGAAAACAAAGATTTAGAATCAATGGGGTTAAGTCGCAACACATAGTTTTACACATGGCAGTTCATGTTTAACAAATTTGCTCTCTTTTTATTCCAGCATAGTTGAGGCAGTTGATAGTGGTAAGGATTGTGATGTTGTGTACCTTGACTTTAGCAAAGCTTTTGATACAGTGCCACATGAAACAATGTTGACCTTCAATAAAGACATTCTGGAGGGCTTCTGTGCAAGAGTTAGGATGAGCTAGCCTTAGCATTTTTATACTAATTTGACAGTTAATTTCAGTAACACGGTAAACAACGCTCGGAATATTATGTTCCTTCCTCATGTTAAGTATCTTTGTGGTATGAGGGGCATCCAAAGATTATCTTCAAGGCTTCGTTCTGCAAGTTTTCAAGTCCTTTATGCTTTCTTTCAGTCATCAAGGCAAGCAGAGGTGCAGCATAATCCACTAAAGATATGATGTATACAAGGTACATCATTTTGACAATTGTGACATTGGCACCATAGCCTGAGTGATAACCTGCAACATCTCCAAGAGGGCTTATGGAGCCTCTCATTATACTGACGACAGAATCTAAATACAAAAGGACAATACAAGGCAAATTTTAAGGTAATTGAATCTGTTAAAATAGTCAAGCTGGGAGCCATCATACAGTTGCATCTTGTGAACTGCTCCTCCCTGCCTGGGTGGACAACCGTTCAGTATGTTAGTTTCCTCTGCTGAGATATGACTAAACTTAAGTCCTGACATGAGACTAATACAGAGTTAAGAGTGTTCTGCATGTTAGCATAACAAGTAGTGTGTATCATTATATCATCAGCATACCCAGTAGTGTGTATCATTATATCATCATGTATGATACATGATACAAGGAGGTCTAAATTGATCGATCGAACGATCTAAATTGGGTACTGAAATGTGGTCAAAAGATTGGCGGATGCCGTTTAATACTGAGAAATGTAAGGTTTAAAGTATAGGTAATGACGATAGATCAAGTTACAAGATATAGACGGCTGGGTGCAACGGCCTGGGGTGCTGAGAATATGTGAAGGCCGAATTTGAAAGGGATCTGGGAGTTATGAATTAGTAAAGAATTTAAACAAAAAAATCAATGCATAGATGTTGTTAATAGGGCAAACGAACACTGGGTTTGTGTACTTGAAACATTAGTAACTAATATTAAGAATCGTTCATTGTTCTTCCGATATATCTTGCTCTGGCAGGCTCCAGTTAGATATCTATGCACTTCACTTTTTGGTCACAGTATATCCACAGGATGGATATATAATTTCACTAGAATGCGTCCAGCAAAGGATAACAATAGTTAATCCCGCAAATTAGAACCTGTCATATGAAGAAGAGATGTCAAAGCTTAAAATACATCTCTAGAAAGACAAAGAATTATAGCTATGTGACATGTGATTTAGTAGTTTTCGTTGATGGTTTCTATATTTTCATAAATAAAGCCTGCTTACTGTCTTATTCCAAGTTTTACAACAATTTTACAAGTTTAAAATATATAAAGCTCAATATATTTCAGCTTTTTTCTACAGGGAATTATACATTAATATAACATTATAATAAAGTAACGATGTCGTGTAATAACGTATATTGGCGACATATAATGTTATATTTATGTTATGAGAACATAAATTGGATAGGTGCTACTTAAAGTATACAAAAGAACGAAATGTTGACTGAAAATTTTATTATTTTATTATTATAAAGCCTGAAACATTTAATTCACACTAGACAGCACTATTATTTTAATTTTTACATTAAATCTTAAAAACCTGTGTCTCAAGAATATATATT